>WURT03659099.1:0-18339 GCA_009936505.3 Holothuria glaberrima
TCATGTCATAAAATACGTGAAGTCCTTTTATGATATTTTTTTTTATCGTAGTTAAGTTCTTTTTGGTGAGATAAAAATTTTGTTACCTACCTACGTACATGCCTACCTACATACACCCATATGCACGCACACATGTACGTAGGACTATATGAAGTCTTCGTTAGAACAGTTTTTACATTATCCGTAAATTTTTTTACGTTATCGGTAAACGAGAGGTTTTACATTATCGGTACTTTTTTTTTACATTTTCGGTTCACAGATTTTTTTACGTTATCGGTAAATTTGTTTTACATTATCGGTTGTTTTTACGTTATCGGTTAATTTTCACATTATCGGTTGTAACACATGCGCTCTTTTTCCTACAGGAGAGATGGTCTTCCTGGAACCTCCCTCTCGTCCACAATAAACATAAGAAAATGTTCGAATTATCATTTCTTTGGTCTGTGCATCCAATGTCTTTTAGAAACAGTAAAATACTTCACTCTGTGCCCACTTTGTGTATACTCCCAGAGCTTCCTGGACTTCGACCCTGGACAACACCTTTGGACCCCACAAGGGCCCTAGGCAGGCCCCTGCACTCCACGACGTCAAGTGAGTTTACACAAAGCCAAACTGTCCCATTGGGGAACGTAACTCTTAGGTTTGGGGGAACAACGCCCTGCAACTGGGGTGTTAACATTTGGTTTTCGCCCTCCAACATCCACCGCTGAAAGGATTTTAAGGAAAAACTGTAAGGTTAAAAAAACAAAAGAATGGGGGAAAACCTTTTTGGATATGAAAGTATGAAGTGTCACAGTAAGGATAATTGCAACTTTCTTAATTTTATAAATTATTCGACAAATGCATGTGAACCACACTCTAATCGTGCTAGTGCTTTAAAAACTGTTAGTAGTATATATGGTATTGGACAAACTGTTCACAGCCGCTCTCTCTACAATAATAATTGAGATTCGTCCGATAGGAAGGCTTTACTCCCAAAATACTGAAATTATTCCTAAAATTTGAAGATAAATTAGTAACGAGAACTGACAACATTGCATTGTCTTCAAGATAATTTGATTGTTACCGTTAGTTTAGAATCCATTCTCAGCTCACGTTGGGTCGTTCTTCTGTTGTCACGTTGCGGTAAAACTATGAAGAAAGCTTTCATATGCGAGGACTAATTAATACATGCGGCGATGACACAAATATATGAAATCTAGGTGTGTCACAAATTGACCTAGGTCACATCCGACGAACCACTTTAATTCGGCTACTCGGTGTTTATTTCAAGGTACTGCAAGTTCGGTGTATGACACTTACAGGATCTCATCAAAAGCTCACTGTCATGTACTTCGTCCAGATTACTGGTTTTAAAAGACCCTCAACCATATCATAGATTCACTCTTGTTTGGGAATAATGTGATGTCCACTTCATAATGCATCTCTGGCTTCCAAAAGTATACATTACATAGCACAACTAGGTTAATGTGACGGGGAGGGGCTGGGATAAAATACTCCTCTCCAGAGACTTATATACGCTGTGGATCAGTGTATGCCAAAATCTAAAATCATCACGGAGGCTCATTATATTCGTCTATTGCTATCAAAGTACCTTTTCAGGTTGTCCTTCACAGACCGATCGTTTCATCTTACAGGCGCTTGGGCAAAATATTGTACGGGGTAGGAGGGGTTAAGACCACACTAATGCAATGACACAACAGAAACAACCGGACCGCAAAGCCATTCTATGGGCGTATCGTCCAAAGACCTGCCTCAGGGCCTCCAATGAGTCGCATGGGTAGGCTATGCACCCTACGTAGGCAAAGAGACTCATATCGGATACCCCACCCTCCCCCAAAAAATAATTTGGAGCATTATTTCATTTTTTTATCGTACATAGGCTTAAGTCAAGGGGTTGGGCCCTCAACCTGCTAACTCCCACCACTTGCCTCGCGCCCACATTTAACGATTCGGTAATAATATGTCATCCTGTGGTAAACCAGAACTTCCATGCATTTAATTTGCAATTGCTTTATAGTTTTTTTCTGTTTGAATTTACTGGGGGTTATAGAGAAGTTGTGCAGGAGACCTACAAATTCATTACAGGTAGTGGGTCTATGATAAAAACTGTTTTTGTCAGCCCCATGCATGATGCCTGTATTTTCTGAACAGAGGGTCATAAGGAAATTATATTTAATGAAGAGCGAGAGAAAAAATTCACGAAAATGTAACAAACTCAGTAATTGACTCCATGGTGTAATGAAGACTTTCAAATTTTGGTATTCTTCGAAGTAACGTCTTATGGAAGACAAGTTCTAAGAGTGTTAGGTACGGATCACTACGATAAGTGCTCCTTCAAAATTGTGATTTTCTTCTCCAAAAAAGTTCTCACATCATGAGAGGTCATTAATTTCGCCATCAGTTTCACTAGAGTACAAAACATACTCCTCCTGCGGACCTTACCCCCTTCCAAAGCGTTTTTTTCCGGGAGGGGGGGGGTTGAAAAGATGTGAAAATGATTTTTTGAACCAAAAAGCCAAAAGGCTTAAGTTAGAGATTCCTTGCCATACGGTATATTGTAACAAACATCAATTGCCCACATGACAAGCATGAGATCCCTCACAGTTATCCTACTTGAAATATGTTAATAAGGTAAAAACCTTTTAAAATCTTGTAACCCAAACTGACCTTTGACCTCCACTTAAAACAATAAGGTTCACCTACCCAATATCCAATATGACCATGTACATGCTACACATAAACAATACACAAGCCAAGTATGAGATCCCTCACAGTTATCCTCCTAAAATATCATGCTTACAAGTTTATGACCTTTGTGACCCCAAATAACCTTTGACCTCCACAAAAATGGTAGGGATCATCTACTTAATATGGGCAATCCACATGCTCACATGATAAGTATGTGATCCCTCACAATTACCCTTCTTGAGATAAAGTGTTCACAAGGTTTTGACCGTTTGACCTCTGGTGACCCCTAATGACTTTTGACCTGCACCAAAAACGGAAGGGATCATTTCCTCAATGTGGGCAATTCTACATGCTAAGTAGGCCTATGAGATTCCTCACACTTACCCTTCTTGAGATATCGTGTTTACAAGTTTTTGACCATTTGACTTCTGGTGACCCTAAATGACCTTTGACTTCCACAAAAAACACTAGGGATCATCTACTAAATATGGGCAATCCACATAGTAAGTATGAGATCCCTCACTCATACCCTTCTTGAGATATCGTGTTTACAAGGTTTTGGCTATTTCACCTCCGGTGACCCCAAATGACCTTTGACCGCCACCAAAAACAATACGGATCATCTACTCAATATGTGTAATCTACATGTTATGTATGATATCCCTCACACTTACCCTTCTTGAGATATAGAATTACTCCTTACACCGTTTTGACCGTTTGACCTCTGGTGACCCAAATGACCTTTGACCTCCACCAAAAACATTAGGGATCATCTACTCAATATGGACAATCAACATGGTAAGTATGAGTTCCCTTACATTTATCTTTCTGGAGATATAATGTTCACAAGCAATTTTCAAGGATTTTACCATTTGACCACTGGTAACCCCAAATGACCTTTGACCTCCATCAAAAACAATGATAGGGATCATCTACTCAATATGGGCAATCCACGTGCTACGTATAAGATCCCTCACACTTACCCTTCTTGGGATTATATCGTGTTTACAAGGTTTTGACCTTTTGACCTATGGTGAACTTAAATGACCTTTGACCTCCACCAAAAACGATAGGAATCATCTACTCAATATGGGAAATCTACATGCCAAGTATGAGATCCCTCGAAGTTACCCTCCTTGAGATATCGTGTTTACAAGCAAAGTGTCACATACGCACACATGCATAGCATCCAGACACAGCTCTGGTGCGCACACACACATACACACGACATCACCATCGCATAGATTCCTTGACCCTGCGGCAAGGAATCAAATAAGTCATTCACTATATTTTGAAAGAATGTGCATAGGTGATTGACACCCCTCCCCCTTCATCCACCAACCCACGGTACCCACCCCACCAGCTCCCCCCCCCCCAAAAAAAAAAGAAAAGAAAACGGACGTCATATACTGTTGTGTTGTGTTAATAATGAGAAACATGGTCAGTCCCTAAAATTAAGGGCAGAAGAACAGCTGGCAGATCATACGAGAAATCTTTATTTGAAATTTAAACTTGTTACCATTGCAGGTTACTGGCCGACAAAACTGGATGCATGATCTGTCCATAAATCAACGAGGTTATTTGTAAAGTCTGAAAGATGTGATCAAAGCACATGATGGAGATTTCACAATTTTAACTTGTGTATTGCCATGTAGGTACAATACGTGTTTCATTACATTTGCCTGTAGTACCTCCAGTGGTGGACGCCGTTTCTCTATCGAAAAGTGATGTTACCGTTATTTTACGAGCTTGTTGACCTTGTGTAGAATGTATAAGGGCAAGCTTTCGATGAGTGACCTCGGGTTGTAGAGGTCACTCTCTGGGTTGTAGAGGTCACTCTCTGGGTTGTAGAGGTCGTCCTACAATTCATGTACCTAGAGTTCCTTTATGCGAAGGAACCCTACATGTACCGTGTCGTAATGATACTGTCCAATGATCTGTGTTTAAGCTAGCCAGTTTTTGACGACTCTTGAAGACAAAAAGCTACCATCGTTTTTCAAAGGTCGGTGATGAGTGGTTCCTTAGTTTGCATTTAGATGAACCAGGGGTCGCTAATCTTGCAGCGAGGGGGGGGGGGGCAACTCATCGATCTGAGACATGAGAAAGTAGTAAAGTACCGGGAAGAGGAAGGGAGTGCGTCCCTGGATAAGATAATTGAAACTACTTTAATTCAAAATGATGCGGTACTTTGTAACTTTAAAACTAGTATGTGAATTAATGATGAACAATTGGTAACCTCAAATTTTGGACAAAACGATCTCAAAATTAGACATTTCTCTTTAATTCTTCTTCTCTTTAATAACCACTCGAAACATCATACAGGGGGTGCCATGAGTGAATTACTAAACGAATATTTTGGTGGTAAAATATAGAAAACATCAAAAATGCATGAAACTTTCCAGGAATATTCTTCGATGTGTGCGTCCTATTCTGTTAGATTTTGATGATTGTGCCCCCCCCCCACACACACACACACAAAACACTGTTCAGCAACTGGGTTTTGAATTGAAAATGGCAGTACGCAATACAATGTTTCTGATGGAACCTTGAGTAGATCACTAGGAGCACCTCAAACACAGTTCCCCCCTCCACAGACAAGAAGTATTATACTCTGAACAAAGAAACAATTGTCTTGCCTTCAAATTTTTTAAATAAAGGTTTCTTCTGACACTCTGGACTTCATATTTTTGTTGAAATTATAAAACTGTGGTTCCTTCAAGTGCCGAAACTTGAATGCTTAACAGTGAGTCAAACTTTCCTTTCTAAAAGGAAGAATAACAGAACAAATACTTCTTTTTTACATTGTTTAAAGAATACGAAATAGAGGTGGTGCCTCTATTTAGATCACATCCCACGTCCACACTATGCTAGTGTATTGAAAACACCGATCTCCTCAAGAAGTTAGATACATGTGGTTTTACGGCTCAGTTTCTAACCAATTGGTTTAAGTCGGGCCGGCCACTGCCTTTTTTCCAGTTGTGGCTCACTGGCTTGTTTTCCCTACTCCATTGCTTATGCTGAGCACCAAGCACAATGGCAGTAGGTTCCATTTTTTAAGTCTTTGGTGTGACCAGGCCAAGATTCGAACCCCCAACCTTCCGGCTGCAAGTCGGATGCTCTAACAACTTGACCATGCAGTCGGTACAAGAAACCCCATATAAACTCTACAAAGCTGTCACGTCATTATTACGGTGAAGTCCTCTGCCATCGGCGATTAACACTATGTACAAAGAGCAGCAAAGAGCAAATTTATAGATTCGTAAATTTGCTCAATCTTGAATAGGTTGATCACTGAATAATAAGATGTCACGCTATATTATGCCGGTTTTTCTCATTGTGTTTAACGGCTTCATAATGTAAAAGCCAAGGAGGCTTCAACGTTAGAAAGTTCGAAAATTATGCAGTGATGCTTCCCACAATTGATTAATGTTGCGTTATCTTTGACAACGACAAGGATGCCACCCGCCATAGAAACTAAATCATTTGAAAGCAGATCAAAGTAACTTCATACCAGTATTTAAACCATACCTCTCCTACTAACTTTGGAAACCACTATTTCTAATTTTGAGTTTATGGTTCTTGCTATCGGTAAAAACTGAATACTGTGTAAGTTGCAGGGTGATTACTTTTATTTCTTTACAGTCTACCGGCATTCTTTGCTAAAAGGTGCGACAGTGCTGTGAGCATACAGGTACGGTTAAAGCACAAAAATAATTTTGATATCTGAAAGATGCTCTACGGAAGCTCTGTCACTGTGTGGATGTTCATATTAAATACCGATTGCAAGATATGCTAAAATATATACGTGATTTAATATGAAAAAAAAAGTTTCATGAAATTAATAATCACCTTACATAAATGAATGGTATTGTTTTATTTTTTGCGTTAGCTCTCTCTAAACATGCAGCAACAGTTTTCTAATATCTTACTACCGGTCCTTTTTTAAAAGGTCAAACCATGGTCCCAATATCATCTGCACATGTTGTTTCTGTCCTGAGCAGTCTCATTGTTAAGAAATGTGCCCTTTTCAATTCAGCCCAGACCTTTCCCCAAGAGATTTGGATGTAATAAAACAAAACAACAAAATACGTTTGCATACCTTTGAACATGGAGACAATGAAGGTTTAGACCAATTACATCTTAAAACTCATTCAAAATTCCAGACAAATCCATTACTTTCGTTTGACGCATGGTAGGATTAGAAATTTTCAAATTCACTTGTGACTCATTACTCAAGAACCACGGTAATATTTAGATCCCTGTGACTCCTGCTGACAATCATCTTCCTTAACTTCAGACTCATACCAATTTTTATACATTTTTTGCTCCACAGGTTACATTCACCAAGTACTGATATTTAGATATTTGCATCTACCCTCCTCCTTTCCCCACCCCTCCCAACATTCCTGAAGAAATCTTGGATCTAATATTCGGACAGCCTTCATTTCAACTGTTTCAAACTGGAATGAGGCCTTTGACCATGGTATATGTAGAGCATTTATGTCTTTTGAAGTTAACTATCCGAAATTTGTTGGGGATACCAAAGCATATTGCACACAGCTCTCCTCCCCCCTCTCTGACCCAGTCTGCCCCAACCCTCCCTGTGCTCCCTGGCATGACATTACTATCATACCCACGCAGAGTAATATGAAAGCTACTTTGGTCGACAGAGGAGCACACCAACATGTTTTTATTCAAATCATTCCGGTAATTGCTACAGATATCTAAGATTAAAAGCATCAAACTAGACTGATACGAGACTGAACCCTCCCCCTGTCCCCCATTGAAATACCCTGCTCGGTAAACCTGCTTTATTAAGGATTCAAAATAAATGTTAGTAACAAGTTCAGCAATTGTCCAACATCCATCTTCTAATGTTGAATGACAAAAGTTTTGCTTGGTGGGTAAATGTATGTACAGAAGTAGAGCAAAGAAACGTCAAGAGCTACTATACGTCCCTCCTTCTTATCAAAAAAGACATCCCACATAATGTTAGAACTAAGCAGCACCATTGTACCTTATAAGAGTTATGTGCATTCCGGAAAAAATAGCACTTATCCAAAAAAATTCTGTTCACTTGATAGAAATGACTGATGAAAGTCTATCCTCCTTAAGTTCTTTTCAGTTTTGAAAATAAGGGACCTACATCTTCACCAAGGTGGCGTCCACTTTGATTTTGTGAAAATATTTCAGTGTCTTCTAAAGTTCTGTGTTCCTTTGAAATACCAAGTCTATCTAAAAGTATTCCAGCAAGCCTTGGGGTCACTGGTTGTAGTAAAATTCCACACACTCTTAAAGTTTCCATAGTAACATGCAAAACAGTTTCTAGCCACTCTTTTTCTTGTTGGTCTTTGACAAGTTTCCAGGGTTCATGCCTCTGTATGAAACTGTTGGCCTGCCTCAAGCAGGACATTATTTCTTCTAAGCCTTTGTAGGCAAGAAATGATCGGTAATGATCGTCCACAAGAGCTGTAAAGAAAGAAACACAAACATAAAAAGACAAAAAACAACAGCGGACTAGAACCACAGTGTTTGAAAGACTGAACTCTAGCACTCAGCATAGTACTGTCCAAAAAGATTGACTCAACTCTAGTCACACAGTCCGTCTTACTCCAGTTATGACTTGAAAAACTTGGTAACTTGATATGAAATTTTCATGAGCCTCCATCATTCATTTCATTTTAGTGCTCTATTAATAACTTTGATTGATACTATCTTTGAAATTATCTGATAAAATTGGTTCCAAGACCAGTAGCACCCCCTCGACAACTCATACCTGGGCAACTTCCACTCATAGCAATTAAACCCAGGTAATTGCTTGGTCAATTGGGCAGTCTTCTAATGGGAGTTGTCCAGGATAGAAATTCTATGGGTTGGAATTGTCTGGGGTAATGGTCAAGGGAGAGTATTACATGACAAAGAATGAAATGTTAATTTAAAAGGATAAATGTAGTCAAATGCACTTGAATTAATCGATGGACTGTACCATTCAAATATATAGATTTTCAGGAGAACAATTGTCTGTTGAAATCTACTTTGGAGCTGTCTAGGACATTAACAGATGCATGGCTCTTTAAAAGGAAACAAATTTTGACAAATAGTGGGAGCTTTCAAAAAGAATATTTGGGCAACTACATATTTACCACAAATAGGAAGCATAATGCATTTAACATAAGAACTGCAACAAAATAAGTATTCCTCTTCTGACATCTCACCTCACCATCTTCCTCTCGCTACAACTGTCTTAATCTACTGTAAAAATATTACTTAAAATGGATTCAAGTAAATCCCTCTGTTACAGTCCCCTTAAGTTTTTAGCCTGATACATATGTCCAGATGCTTAGGTTTGTCATTTCTAGGCAAATATGCACCAGCTTGCGAGATTCAAAACTACCTTTTGAAAATCCTGCCTATGCACCTGGTTCCTAGAAATAACATTGTCATAATTTTGTAAAAGAATATATTCAATCCATATACACTTCACCCACCTGGCAGTCTTTGCAAAGATTCAATAAATTCATAATCATCTGGAGATGCCCTGCAAAACCCATCCTTGGCTTTAGTGAGAGGAAAGAAATCTGAATGGAATTGTGGAAAGACTTGATCTGGATTAAGAACCTTCCCTGTCACCCTTAACAAAAGGTTGCCCAGAGTGTCGGCTAGTTCAACATTCAAGTATTGAACCACTTTGCTCTCAGAGTAATCTGAAATACAGAGTCATTACAAAAAAAAATAAGCAAAAGACAGTGTGAAAGTACACCTTTGATATTTTGTTCCTCCCTTTCCAGTCACTCATATAGTAAGCTTTGAAGAAATTTTCAGAATCAATGATTACATGCTTCATAAAATATCGATTACATACAGTAAAAGTCTCCTGAGACAAGTGTTAACATTAACTTCCAGATCAGTAAGTACACTTCAAATGGAATTTGACTTCCTAATACAGAAATTAAGGGCTTCTGGTTGTTGTTTTCAAAATCATTTAAATCAATGCTTCTAAAATGTGGCCCTTAGGGCTGCATGAGGCCTTTGGGCCCTGTCAGTGTGGCCCCTGAGTTAATTTAACATTTTGAGAAAAACATATAAATCAAGAAAAATAATGGCAGGCTGTATGGTATATTCCTTGTTCAGTATCTGGCAAAGATTAGGAATTTTGCTTCCTGTACTAAGCTGTGACAATTATGTTTGGTACATGGTGGCTTATACATGTAGTGGTGCACTGTGAAAAGGGTGTACATATAGTGAAAAGCTTGAAGCAAAATTATATCCCAAAAATCAAACTGCCGCTTGAGGTGATTGCACATTTCAAAATTGTATCTTGCTGACCATCCGTTGATTGATTAACACTGAAATTAAATTACCTGTAAGTTATTTTTCAATAGTCGCAGAAACAAAATCAAATGTATTGATCCACATAGCATCACCAAACAATACATCTGCAACATTTTTAATGCGCTCATTTTTTCCACAGCTCTATTAAACTGTTAAATGAAACAAATGAGTCAATCATCTTCAGGTGTTTTTTTTTTATTTTTTGGAATTCTGCCACGGACCCCAGCCCAGCTTCTGTGTGATCCTGTTTGAGAATAACTGATCTTAAGTTTCTTCACATACTGGCTAATGAAGGTTAAGTGCAGAACTATGGTGACTGCATCCATTTAAGAGTGGGGTTTTTGGTAACCCTTAATAGTTGGGATGCCAAAAGTTTCTCCTACAAAACATAACAGACATCAAAATGAGCATACTGGTGACTCACATATGCTAGACACAGAACTGCAGACAAGGGTGGCACCAGGGGCCATGGGCCCATCATCGGGGAATTTTCCATTTTAGTCAAGAAGTCTTAATAGGTACAGTGCAAAAAGGAATGTCATTCCCCAACCAAGACAGGTCACCTCAACAAATTTCTTGGTTTCGTTCTTAGGTCAGATTTTTCAATAAAAACCGAGAATATTCAAATTTTCTACACTAATAGCACCAAGATCTTTGCAAGCTAAAAGGTTTGCAGTTGCCATTATTTTTACAGCCATGTTGCCTTTGTCTGGGCTTTAGGATGCTGCTCCTCTCCCCATTGGGCAAGCCTTTGCCCGACCCCTGAAAGCAGAAACAAGTTGTTGTTTAGAATATGATTTCTTGCAAGCTAGCACATCTTTTCTGACCACAGCCCCAACCACAGTGGGGTCCTGTTAGACACATTGTTTAGGTGCAGATTGCCCTCTTAAGGAGCCGCTCATTATGAAAAATTCATACCTCTGCCACTGTTTGCATAAGATACAGCTTTGGAACCCCAAAAGTATGGATTTTGCCCTCGCAAATGAGTGTCCACCCTTTAGGCCTGAGATTCTCCTCAGCAGTCCCCAACCTCAGCCCAACCTATGCAATTGGCCCTGTACCCTCAAAAAGTTTGAGAATCACTGATTTAGACACTTTCTTAATTCTACCTCCCCTCATGAAATAATTAGCTCTATTCCGAGCTAAGGAAGAAATGGTTCCATGCTTGGAACTTGTTCACAGTTTTCAAGTATGTCCCTTTATTTCAAATTTCATCAAAAAGAGACACATCATTACCTTTTTGTCATCTACACAGTTTTCAACATACTGTTTTGTGAAATAAAACACTGACTTTTACTAATTTAAAGTTTGAAATTAAATTTGGCCGTACTTGATTTTCTTCACAAAGTTTCTGTCTTTTATCTACTGTTAATGTGAAATCATCACTAAAGATGGTATCCAACATCTTTTAAATTTTTCCTTTGTAAAATAAATTCTACAACTGTCAAATAAAAGCTGCAAAGCTTCTACAAACTCCATCCCCATTTACTTAAGGATGTCTTATAAAATTAAGCTTTATGAATACAATTCAACTCTCCTTAAAATTCCTTTGAAGTTCACAACATTTTACTTTCATCTCAATATAACATTATAGCTTGCAGACATAACAAAGTCCACCATCAGCCTTTAAAATTTAGATTGCTTTTCATTTCATGACCTTTATTTTTTCTGCGTAGAACTATTTTTTATTCAACCTTGTGGGGATTTTATGACCAAAAATCCTGTTCTGTGTCTCTTCCTTGGCAACTAAATTCCCCCTATATTCTACATACATTAACTGTGTCTAACATGGGCCAGTCTGGCATGTGTTCATTTAGTCAGAGCTACCTGTACCTTTTTAAGCCGAGATATTTTTAAGATAACAGAAAATGTCATGATCTTTCCATTTCTCAGTTAAAACTGATAATAATCACAAACTTTGGAAGATGTGTCTAGAACTACAGTATGCAGTCAAATTTGTCAAATTTTTTGCCTGAGTACACAGTATCTGTCGACCAGAAGATCAAACAGTTACATGTTGCCTTGAATATTGATTGGAAAGACTTAACCACAGACATCATTATGGCATTGATTAACAGATAAACGTGAAGTGAAAGTTGGAGGAGTTCTGACGTCAAGAAATTACCTTCTGATATTTGAATGGAAGGTGGTTCATCCTACAAGGATTCAAAACGTTCGTGCCACTTCATAAAATATGAGAAGTTGGCTGCTTAAAACTGACACTCATATTTGTGAAAAGATTACAGTTCATCTCAGCAAAGAACTAAATACGCAAAATTTGCTGACAAGAGAGGGTTCTCTTTAAGGGGGCTTTTCTGTTCCTTCTTAAGAACTTCTGTTTTGGGGAGAAGTATAACATTCAGGCTGACAGGGGATGTCACCGTACATGGACAACTTACCTTTCTAAAGGTGCTGCATATGTAAGGGGCTTTTTGCATGAAAAATGGTGCTATCTTTGGCAAAATTTTTAAAGTCTTAAAGAAAGTTCTGATGATCAGACAAATCAAGACTCTTTTTTTCTTTTTAATGTAGGTGGGTAAATGCCCGAGGGTGGGGTGTTGCTACCATGGCTGGGCTTTGAAAGGAAAATCCTGCATAGAAATACTGTAAACACTTCATGGAAGATCATTACTATCTGTATATGCAACTGTTACAATAAATTTTTACTCAAACTAAGAAATCATCATTTCAGTGAACCTCAATCTTAGGTACAGTAATATGTCAAAAAGTGACTTCACAAGGGGTTTGTCTTATTTTTCAAACAACACATTCATAAAATTTCCAATAATAATATGTTAAATTCAAAGATTTCTATTTCAAAAAATGTTGCACATAATTTCAGACATTCACACAACTAATAAATAAAGCTGTTCAAATGGTAAAATGTACCAGTTCGTATTACAGTTTTTACCATGCATGATACTGTGCATGCTGTCTTACAGACTCATCATAAATATGCAGCAATGATACTAGGCTGGGGGGGGGGTTACTTAACTTACTTCAGAGTTACTTATCCTGGTAAAGAGTCAAGTAGTGACTCCATCTTCCTTGAATTCATCATTGCTGTGAAATTTTCAGTACTTCAGGAAGCATACAAAGATATCACATTTTTTGCATTCTTAAAGATTTCCACTTGTCTTCCTTTGGAACGTTTGATCAGGGTTTGTAAAATTCATGACTATTTTAGTCATTTTATTATCTTATCACAGATTTTCCTACATTCGATAGCTACAATTCCCCACATTTGGAACTTGGGCGCCCCAGCCTTGGAAAAGCCTGTAGGGATTGCCTACTAGTGCTATAATATGTTGTAACACATGTGAGTTGAGTCCTGACTCCATTCGAAATCCCTACCAGTAAGGCTGCACATATCTTACTCCAAATACTGCAAAACATTGGAGTCATCTCATCCTAATTGATACAATTTCAAGAAAGAACTAATTTCATTTCTGACAAAAATTTAACAGTCAAGTCTGTTATTTATGAATTAGGAAGGACTGTATGTTTCTGTACAATACCCTCAGTCAAAAAAAAAGTTAGTCAGAAAAAATTCACTGAGTAAAAAAGACTGTGAGTTAAGAATAATTTTGTAAATGATAGCTGTAAGGAACTAAGGAGCATATGTACCTATTACATGTGTGCTGTGGACGCGACCAGACTCTTTTACTGATATCACCATTCTTTTGCTTCAAAGTATCACAGATTATTTGAGAGCAAGTGACATCTTGATGATGCTACGTTTTTGTTTTGAAATAAGTTACTAAAAGAACTAATATTACAGTCCATGAAGAGGTTATCAGCATAAATGACAAACCTCCATCAGAGTGAAGGACGCCCTCTCTCAACAGGAAATAACGTAATCCATCAGATGAGTATCGTTTGAGCTGATCAAAAGGATCAACCACATTTCCTCTACTTTTAGACATCTGCAAAGGTAAGAAAGGATCAATTAATAACTAGTTTTGGACAACTTTAGTATTTAAGGGTCTTAGACAGTGTTCATGCTAAGGTGCATGATTGCATTATTCCTGCACCTGACTTCCAAAATCCTGCAAAGTTTAAATTTCTATGAGTGAAACCTGCGCATCCATTTACTCGCTAATGTGTTCAGGTTAAAATATAAACTAACAAAATCCCTCCTCTAAAAATTAAAATCTCTCCTAAAATTTCTTTTTAAGGAGGGAATTCTCTCCTTAATTCTGAAGCCTAGCATGTACACTGGGTTTAGACCAGCAGCATTAGGTGTTCCAACATCAAACAAACATGCAAATCCTACAACCATACCATACCTAATACTGGCACTTAAACAATAGCAGGTCTGTCAAGTCCTAGTCTTCCCACAAGTCTTAATACAGTGGTAACCCACACATAAAGACTATTGAATGGCTAATGGGCCGAATTTCCCAAGTCAGAAAACCATACCAGTCAAATGAAAGGAAACCTAGTGATAGAATTAAGTAAAAGTATTAAGTTTAGCTAAAATACTTGCTTGAATTTGCTAAAAACTGCTAAGATACATGAACAAAAACTTTTAGCAATCTTAGAACACAAACTTATGAAATTTGTGTGTGTTTCTGACAGTACTCAAACTACCCCAGAGTCATGGCTCTGCAAACAATTGGAGACCGTGTGTTTGGTCTAGTGGTAGAGCATCTGCCTCTCACACGGGAGGCCCGGGTTCGATTGCCAGGTCGAATCATACCAAAGACTTTAAAAATGGAACCTACTGCCGTTGTGCGTGATGCCCCGGATAAGCAATGGAGCAAGGGAAAACAATCCAGTGCCCTAAAACTGAAAAAAAAGCAGTGGGCACCACTAGATTAAACCAAGAGTTTATAAGTTGAGGCATAAAACCCCATCTGACTATCTATCTACAGACAATGGAGTCAAACTCAATGCTGATGCAGAAATTGTAACTGTGAAGTAAGAGTTCATACCAACCAACTATAATGAAACATATGGAAACTTCCAGTAAATCTTTTTGCTACACAAGAAAAAGATCTGATTTCAACCTTAAGTCTGCAAAATGGATGGTGTGAAGTACCTTAAAATTGTCCATCGTCCAATGAGAATGACATACGACTGACTGAGGTGGCTCAAGACCAGCTGCCATGAGAAAAGCTGGCCAGTAAATGGTGTGAAATCTAGAGTTGAAAATTAAGAAGATTATAACTTAAATCTAAACATGACTTACAGTTTTATTCTTTTCAACTTCTTTCTTTTCTTTAGGTAATTTCATTAGCGTGACTGTGTCTTTTCTCAGGCCACTTAAAGTAGTATTTTGCCCTGCTACTGTATGTTAGAAAATTTAACATTTTTACCTTGGTGACACATAGCCTAACTTATACTGTAAGAGACCTAGTTTTAATAATATCATTTTCAGCAAAATCCCAAGAATATCAGTTGCACAGTCTCATATCACAAGTCAATCAGCTGTATAGATAATGTAAAGGATGTCATCAGGCTTTTTTATCATGAGCACAATGGCAGGCATTCCTACACTAGTACTGTATATAATAAAATACACAGCAGCACATTATTACATACACCATTGAAATGAATGGATGTTCAGCATAATTTGTGCAATACTTAGCACTTCAAGTTAGCCCCAAACCCACATATGGCATACAAGTCCATTAGGGAACTTTGACAGCCTTCCCCTGGGTTTGATAAGAAACCCTGGGGAGCTTATCTGTGCTCAATCTGTGCTTCCTTCGTGCATGCTAATTAATTTGTTTGCTTGGCCAGTTGGTCGACTGCTCAAGTGTCTTGCCCAGTGATGACAGTGACTGAATGCAACTGAAGCTACAGTATGGCTTGTGGTCCATGTCCTTCTTCACTGAGGAAGTCAGACAAACAATTGGCTAATCAGCCATGACTAACTTTGCCTATCAAAAAGATTAAATTCTGTGATTGACAGGGAGAGGATGGCTTTCAGACTCTAACCCAGTTGTTTTACCTTAAGATGCATCAGCTGCCCATGCTCTATGGTAAGGACATGAATAAGTTTTTTCCCAACTATAGAAGAGGGCTGGCCAGGGTTATACTGTCTAAAATTTTCTGCATGACATTGTTTTGGGAAGATGATTCAATATGCAGCCAAAACTAACATAAAGCTATAAATTTGCCCATTTTCTGTAACACTGAGAGTTCTGAAGTAACCTGTGCGCAGGATTTTCTGATGCAGTGTATTCAACATCTAATGATAAGCTGATAAGACTTCGCTCCCGCTCCTCCCTTCACCGACAGTACTGTATGATCTAATTAATACCACAATCCTGCTAGCCCATTTCCTTAGCAACTTGTATGTTGAAGAGATAAAACTGACTAAAAGGGAAATACTGCCTTTAGAGAGATATAACAAAATGACACCAATTTAATCCCATTGTGGTCATTTCCCCTCTTCGTACATGAATCACAACTTACTTGCGGTAGATCAACACTAATTGCACGAAAAATGGGACAAAAAGAGGCAACAATTTCCTCATGGAACCGGCTCATTACTGGACGATAAGCCTAACCCACATTGCAATGTTTTGTATTGCTGTATATTCATTTAGGAAGAGCAGACACGTGGGGTCATATTTACACTCAGTCATTACGTAATATGTGTTGACCTTGCTTTAATACCCTGTGCTTCATGCTCACTACAAGCTACCACAGCAGTTTCCGTACCAACTGTGCTGTACCAGGGAGTTGTTACGTTACAACTCCCTGGCTGTACTGTAGTTTGGAATATTGCAGTTTTAGTAACCAGGGAGATGCAGTGTCACCTCCCTGGATCACCATGCCGTTCACTTCTCACACAGTGTGCACTATTCACAATTTCACAGGACAGTACAAACATGGTACTTCTCTCGCTGTACATATTTGATTTTTGCCAGTGGCATCACAGGTTCCTAAAATTTTCATTTTCTACTAGGGCCCAAACTGATAGTAGCAGTTGAGCAACAGGAATCTCTTTTACATCCTCCTGTTTTGAAAGCAAGCAACCTGCTAAGGGTCAAGGGCTACAATTCGAATTACAGTAGCTATAACTTTTTGTATAGTATACCAGGGAGGTGGTAAGACCCCCTTAGTATACTAGCTGTCGTTCAATACAGACTAGTAGTAACTCTCAGTACAGTAGTTTGTAATTTACAAACATTTTGTACATGCTGTATAGGCATCTGTTATTGTCTGACCTAATTAAATGAAAAGGATATGATTGGTGGATTTCAAATAAGGGGGTGACAAAGGTGTGGTTTTGCATGCATAATTGTTTGGGTGAAAAAATTGTCAGTTGCCACAGAAAAGTTAATTTCTTGTTAATTAGTGCTCATTGGGTAGAAATTTTTTCCCAGTTCCCTCTTTCATCGAAAGGGACCCGATTGTATGTAAAAGAGGATAGGTTAAAAAAAAGTCCGACAAATGCAATATTTCCCTTTAAATCATTTCTGTACAGAAATGGCCTAATACTAGCGACACACCTGAAACTTTTCAATAATTGCAAATCTAGTCCATAGTATCCACACCATATTGATGCAATGTAAAACCAATATTTTCCCTTTGATGTCATTGTGAGCTGAAAATCAAACCAGGAACATTACCTTTAAGCAACAATCTAGATGATAATGTGAAATCCAAACTGGGTAAAGCAATAGAGCTTAGTAATAGACCTTTAACAGTACAAAACTACTACACTCGACCAGGTTGATGCCTTCATAAAGCATTTCTCAAGGCTTTACACTAGATTCTCACCCTATAATGAATAAGGATCCCGTGATGCATGACTGAGTCTTGTAGCATCCAGTCCAAGTCCAAATAATTGTGGTGTAGACTTTGTGCTAAAAAGTGCTACATCCCACTTCACACCTTTGTTAAACTAAAAGTAAGGGTTTCAGCAAAAAACTTCTGTCTGACATTGTATGTGAATGAGGAATGAAACCTATCAGTTCAGATGAAATTTGCATTCAATTTTGATGGAAGGTTTTCAGGTACTAGTAGATAAAAATTTGTAGTTCTGGAAACTTGAACTTTTGGCATGTAGGAGTGATGTCATCTCCCCACATTGATTAAAAAGCCATGTTTATTTTCTTTTGTAATGATTAGCTTGATGATTTCTTGCTTTTCAATCTATCATTTTTACCTAAAAGAAGATAATGATATGGGTTTCCCTTCATGAAAGTAATTTTTCAAAAGTCTCATCTGTGTTATGCATTCACATAACCTAAGCATGAGAAATGAAGTAGAAAAGTGGTCAATAGTATTAAATGAAAAGCAACACACTCATGATTAATGCAAGTTAAATATCAAGCCAAGTAAATAAAAAGTCAA
>WURT03659110.1:0-18338 GCA_009936505.3 Holothuria glaberrima
AAAAAGGCCGTGGCCGGCTCGACTTGAACCAATTGGTTGGAAACTGGGCCGTTAAACTTCATCTAACTAACTAACTTATTTTAATGTCTCTGATGTAAAAATATTTTAATTAACGACTTTTGATTGCTCATTTCGTACCATTTCTTCAAAGATCCAGGTCCTTCTGTGCTTATCCTATCTGGGACACTACACTTTTGTATCAAAATAACTAGAGCTCTGGGCAAACTCAGAAGTTAACGTATGTATATGTAACAAGCCAACAAAGTCTTCATAAATAGATGCAATATATGTCCTGATTTTCTTGTTCAAGAAAAATATGTTTTGCATCGGAGGAGGGGAAGAGTTTGACTCCCTCACAGATTTATTGGAACATTACAAGAGGAATCCAATGGTTGAGGCCTCGGGATGTGTTGTTCATCTTAAAAGGGTAAGAAATTAAACAAAAATGAGTTGCCTTGTTTACCACATGCAGATAGACAGCTGTCTAAACCGAAACTGAAGTTAATATGATAGGTATAAATGGGTTTAGCACTTCTGTCGCTTAGAGGTAGATACCTAACTCTTAACACAAACAGGCAAATTACTATCATTAGCTGGCTTTTATGTAAAAAAAAATGGTTTAGCTAAATATACCTTCTGGGTCGCCAAACGGATACTTCCTAGGCATGTAAAAGCTGTTGACAAAGAGCGATAGAAAGTTGTAAAGAGAGCAAACTGTCCACTTGGAACCCCTCTTAATGTACAGGAGGTCCACAATTAAATGGAAGGGTGTCTTCTATTCAAATCTAAATACTAACGAAAGATGTGTATTTACCCAAACCTTAATTCAAAATATTAGTACAATTTATGATATGTTACCGTATTTTATTCCACCTCGACCATACTGTTTCACGACTAAAACATAACATAGGGCTATCACAGGTAATCAATATCGTGTAAGTTCTCAAGGTTGGATTGACAAAAATGGTTACATTGTAAATATAAGCCTTTAAAAAGATTTTTAGTTAATTCAAGACAAATTTGTACCATGCGATTTGAACTCAAAATAATTGCAAAAGTCAAGCCGTCATTAAAACTGGTGAGGGTCATTGCATTACTGTCGCAAGGCTAATTTCAGTTCTTCCATTTTCTCCAAACGTCGTGAACCCATCGTGTAAAATAGGCTCTATGATTTTCTCTGTGAACACAATATTTTCCTCAAGCAGCATGTTTTTTGCCTTCGCTACTAGGAAACCTGGAATGCAGTTATTTGTTTTTCTGGTGATACCATTCATTATCTCGAGAATAACCTGTTATTGTGTGGCATCTTTCTAGATTTTTTGAATACTTTTGTCAGCTTGAATCACAGTCAATTTTACGTAAGGTCTGTCCTTTTGGTGTTTGCGGTATACGTCCTACTACTTTACAAATTACTTGTCTTCGTTTTTCTCTCACGTATCACGTTTACACGTGGTCGCATGATAGTTTGCTTTAAGCAATGTTACATCATGGCTACTGTTTTTTTTAAATCCGTATCACTCATGTGTTACATCATATGATTGCCGTTGCATCTTCATACATGAGAGCCGAATTTCGTTTGTCTCACACCAAATGTTTAGGTTTTGTTTCGGAAAATATCCTCCCCTCGATCCCATGTATGTTCTAAAGCTACGGAATAGAATTCTAAATCTCAGTATTGGCTGAGTGACTACAGAATCTTTTATTTCTGTTTTCGTTTTATTCTCGTTTTACTTTACCTTGTATGTGGCACGCTCATCTGATTTTGACCCACCTTTATTTTTAAGAATTTATTCCTCAGAATAAACTTTTAGTCAAGTTTAATTGAGATACTGTAATCCTGAGGATGCAAAAAAGATTAAAAATAATATTAAACAGAATGAGTCATGTCATGTTTGTTTTAAAGGCTTGCATAACTACCAGAGTAGCAGCATCGGCCATCGCTAGCAGGGTGAAGGCTATGGAGGATGATTCCACCGGAGAGGAATACAAAAGGAATGGCTTTGAACAGGAGTTTCAGGTGGGTGGTACATAGTAGATGGATAACTGTAAGTCACTACAAGAGAAATGATAAATATTAGTAAGAAAGTATCATGCATGTATCACAGTCAATATTTATCACAGGTAAAAGGGAAGAGATTTTCCCCAATCTTTGCTCGTACTCCTTCTACGCTTTTTGAAAGATGAAAGAGTATAAGAGTACAAATTGACAGGATATTCTTCACTAGGTACTAGAAGTAAAGAGGCAAGCGGAAAAAATACCTGCCTATAGAGCAAGTTGTTCGGAGATGTTGAACACTTTTGCTTATTGAATTACCCAGTGCGACTTCTTACCTTAAGTATTGCTTAACTTTAAGACCTGTCTCAGTTGTAAGTCATGGCTATCTAAGACGATCTTATAAGTAAAACTATGTTCGATAAACCAAACAGGGCTTTAGAATAGTTAGTTTGGAATAAGTGGCTTCCAATTTAACCAGTTCGCTCATGTATGGTTTGTCTATGGCTAAACCTTACTCAAAGTAACAATCATCCTCAATTTGCTCGGCTATAGCATCTGTCAAAGTTTGCAGAAAGGTTTTACTTAGTCACTCATTTTATATCAAATTTAAATTCAAGAGCCGTTTATAGTTACAAGTCATCTTTCTTCATTGCCAGGTGCTGCAGCAACAAGATATAAAACACCTTCACACCCGTGAAATCGGTAACAAACCAGAAAATAAATGTAAAAACCGGTACAAGAATATCTTGCCATGTAAGCATGTTGTTCATTTTTTGCATAGATGAGTTTTGTAACGGTTCGATATAACATGCTCTTAGTCTTTCCTTATCTTTTACTAGCAAGTAACGGTACCATACATGGACAACATATATAATATGAGTTAAAATGTAAAATTAAAAAACTTGCATTCTGCTGGTGTCCTCTGAGTAGGTTTTGAACCCTTCACATTATGTTCAGAAGGTCTGCATAAATATTGCATGCAAAAGCAAGCCAACAAAGTATTTACTATTATTTACAAATTATCCACTTCCTCTTTGTACTTTTGTGACATTTTAATTTTTTTACATTCCATTACAGTTGATCACAGCAGAGTAGTTCTGAAAGATAAAGATGGAGGGGATTATATAAATGCAAATTATATTGATGTAAGTATAGAAAACAAATCCGTAAATTGTTTTGATGTGTTCAAAATATGCTTAGGGATAGAAAACCCTCCCTGTCTTATGAGCTTATTTATTAGTTTTTCTTCTTTTGAAATTATTATCGGGCCAGTATTTTCTTATTTTCTCGAAAGCTTGCTAAAGACTACAAACAAATCCTGAAAAAGCAGCAGACTGATGAACAGGTGGACATAGTAGATGCCAGTTGGGTACACCAGAAAATTTACATAGCTACCCAGGGTTGCCTCAAAGAGACTATTGATGACTTTTGGAGGATGCTTTGGCAGGAAAATTCTAGAATTATTGTCATGGCGACAAAAGAGGTCGAAAGAGAAAAGGTGAGATTTTGTTTGAGTGAACAGACTTCAGAAAAGCCCAAGGGTCAAGAAAAACTTGGGAAAGTTATTACGCTCTGGGGAAAAGTTGATCAGAAATGTGCACCATACAGACAGACGAGTAAAAAAGGTTGAGAGAAATATTTTTATCAGAAATCACTGAATAATGTTCGGCGATTTCAATTCTTTGTGAATCGGTAATGTTGGAATGTCATGAAGTGCAGGACACAGTTTCTCAAGAAAGGTAGCTGTAAGGAATCTCATACGTGGCATGTAGACGTTCCATATTGATTTCAGATAGTCCGTTGTTTAGGTGGCGGTCAAAGGTCGTTTGAGGTGAAATTATGCCAAACTATGTAAAACAGTAAAAACACTATCGAAAGAGGGAAACTTTTAAGGATCTCTTTTGTAGAATGTGGATACCTATGACAGTATGATGACCAAGAAACCGTGTACTGCTTTTATTTGAGGCTAAACGTTAGTTTAGAGTAAGTGATACAAGGATATGAACCTACCCTGTGTTCAGGATCCAGGTGCAACGGCAAAGAAATACACCAGAATTAATAACAAATAATACTTAATTCGAGATGTCTCCTACAAAAATGCCCTTGTTTGGTCACTAAAAGCTCCCCATGCCCAGCAACCAACTAGCCGTCCTCACTCCACAAGTCCTAGAAGCCATGTGCTATATTGAGCACACACGAGTACATAGAAAGGCATGGTTAAGGGGTGGAAAATTCCAGCTGGTCAACTAATGGGTAATTAATGGGTACCTGCTCATCAATATTCATCGCTACCCTGACCAAGGTGAATACTGATGGCTGCAAATGAATATTCAATTATACAACACTAGTGAAAGCAATTCACTACATTAGTTTAGGTCACCAGAGTTCAAGTTGTGAAAGTATAGATACATGGTTATATCAAGAACAGTTATCTTAAGGGATCTCCCTGTTGTTTTTCGTGAGGTCAAAGGCCATTTGGAGATCAACAAAGTTAAAAAATCTCATCGCAAGAAGGAAAAGCTTGGTTTGTATGTTTTATGGTGCAGGCCAAGAGTCACTAAAATTCATTAGATGTAAAATTATTTACATTACATCTCAGAGGTAAAGCTCTTTGTAACCCTTACTGTCATTATTGGTTTTCAAGAGACTGTCATTATCTAGGGATCTGAAATATTCTACATTAAAGTGTGCACATATCTACTTCAACGATATAAACTTTATGATGGAACTGTGTCATTTTGAGCCTCAGTGTGATGAAGTATGTCCTTTTGGCGAGGAATAACTAAGCCTTTCATAAGGCACAGGCACATCACAAATCTATGTAAGGGAGGGTCCTTGAGAAATCTGATACCACGGGTAGCCTATCGGTAACATTCGTAGCGTGATGTGAAAGATAGGAAGTATGTGTTTGTCGTTACACATTTTCGTAAAACGGGTGCCAGATAAGATTAAAGTATCACTAATTAATAAGACTTTCCAAGGATATCACTACTGTAGTTCAATCCTTTGCCAAAGGTAGAATAATTTTGCATCTAAGGTCCCTAACATAGGAAAAGGTTTTTTCAAGGGGAGGAAAACACACCTTTCTCATACACCCAACTAAAAATAAAATTTACTGAATTATGACAATCTGTCAACATTTGATCAGTTCGAAAATTTGCCAAAACTAGCGCCATTTTGCATCTAAGTCACCTTAAGCGAACAAACATTTCTCAAAAGTAAGGGCGACACCCTTATACCCCTACCTCAGGACCGGTACTGCTCAGGATAACGCCTGCACGAGGGGACGAAAGAAGAATCCACCGCGGGTTCAACCCAGGTCCCATGGCAGGTACACATATGGACAATTAAAACTTAACATTGTGGGGTATCTGGGGTGGAATTTCAACACAAAGTTTTGTGCTCTCCATCAAAAAATTCATCCAATTTTTGAATATTACACATAAGCTCTTAATAGTTGTCATAGCTCTCTACTACGAACGTGCACTCTATTCGCTACCTCATGTTTAATCTAGAACAAATTTAGTTACCAATAAACCGTTTGTAAATAGAAATCACCGTTACTAGTTGCATAGGATAGTTGTCCAAGTACTGACTTTTTCATGTTTACTCCTTGGAACATTGAGTTGAATGTGTTGAAATGTAATTCAGTTTTAGATATGAACATTAAATATAGCTGTTAGCGTTTTTTTCTATGGGTAAAACACTGACCAGTTTAGATCCACAGATGTATAACATTGCTTATAATATGATATATGTCTAGCAGTAGAACGTGTCTGTTATGAATTTTTCTAACACATGGACACATGACTTAACTGCAAGTGCAAAAGATGTGCGCAAATGCAAATAGGATTTTAGCAAGGAGTAAAATGTATATGTTACAACATAAAATAAATATGGGAAAATGGCTTTCACTGTTGTCTTAACAGCCCAAGTGTGAGAAGTACTGGCCAGACAAAGGCAAGAAGGAGAAGTATAACAAAATAACCTTGATTAACATTGACGAGAAGTCTTTCCCACACTACAAGCTGAGGAGGTTCCTGGTTTTGCATGATGACTATGTTAGTATTTGTTGAGAACTTGTTTTAAGTAAATTCAAATGCTGCCTAATGACAATGTTTGTAAGAAGTTAGGAAAAGTGAAAACGTTTTAAAATATAGGTTTGCATCATCTGGTATAAAACTAAGCTAATGTTCTGTGAAGTACTTATTTATGCATTCTTTAAACTAAAGGTGAACTGAGTACAAGTTTGCATACTCAATAAATTTATACTGATTTTAAACTTAAACTATGAAATGAGTACAACATATGAAAGATAAATTTGGGAGAACTGATGGAGAATTTGGCATGAACGAGTTTGGTCCCTTAAAAAAAGGAAACATACTTATAGAAGTAAACAAAAGGATAAGAAAAAATTACAAGAGGAACAAAAGAACATTTATCATAACAAAAACAGTTTATACCCAAAATTAAATATTTGGAGTGTCGAGAAGAAACTGTTTATGCTTGACTTCAAAAGAATATAGGTAAGTGCAATGCCTAATGCGATCTAGAAGGAAACTCCACAGAACAGCTCCCGAGTGTATTATCTTGGACGTGGTGAGACACGATCTAGAGTATGGAATAGTGGGCAGATGTTTTTTCCTGGTATTATAATCATGCCAATGCCTTTTATGAACATAAAAGTTACTGTTGCATTTAGGCAACTTGTAATAAACAAATTATGGATGAAAACACCAAGCTGATTTTTGTAAAGTCAAGACAGAAAGAATACGTAGTGATTTGAAGAGAGAGTCTGTATGATAAATGTAAGATATATTACAAATGTTTCGTACAGCACGATTTTGCAGCAAATAAATGGACTGTATGTGATCTTTTTTGGCATTCCCCAAACCAGTAAGTTATAGTTAATATGTGGTAATATGAGTGAATTGTAAAGTAGAAGAAGGTTAGTCTGTGTAGAAACTGTTTCACATTATTGAGTACGCCATTCTTTCTGGAGGTTTTACTGGAAGGAGACAAAATATATTCTTTCCAACTAAGTTCACAATCAATAATAGTGCCAAGAAACTTTATGTGGTGGACTTGCTTGGACTCTAGTTGTGTTCAAACTAAGATTATTATTTTCAGTAGTTGTAACTTCATTGCCGAAAGCAAGAAGTTCGGGTTTTCATATTTAGGGAAATCTGGTTTGAATTTAGCTATTCAACAACGTGTGAGTATAACTGCTGAGCCAATTCAAGCACAGTAGTCATTTTTTGTTCTAAAAAAGTACGGTGATATCATCTGCAAAATGATAAAATTGAGCATCTAATGAAGATGCAAATGTCATTTATATAAATTAGAAAGAGGAGAGGGAAAAGTATTGAGCCCTGTGGTACACCAATGCTGCTTAGGAGAAGAGAAGAGTCTTCAACGTTTCGGGTAGCGTAAGTAGGCCTACTACTTAAAGGCACTGAAACCTCACCCCAGACAGTAACAATTCTCCCAACCAAGTTAACTTCTAGCTCACCCTCTTATTTAAACTGAACCTCATGTCTTAGTACACCTATAGTCTTAGACCGCCACAGTAGCCTGCACTGAGTTTAAACTGCTCGAGGCAATATTGTCAAACACAGTGTGTGGGATTAATTGTGAACACAGCTGACTGTACTTTTCATTGTTGACCAACCAGAATGGACCTATAGTTTTTTAATGAATGTCAATCAAAACTGCACTTATCAACTGTATTTGGAACTCTGGGAATATTCCTTAATATGTTTGGTCATAGAGTTGCAAGCAACTTTCTCTTTGGGGGATGCCATATCCCCTGAAAGTAAGATGTTACCCAGGTATGGAACGCCAAAAGGGTCACGGTAGTTCAACGAATGTTCAGATAATTTGTCATCTGCCCAGATATTTTGACGAGTTTTTTCAGAAATATTGCATTCTAGATCTATATTCGTCGTTAAATATTACGTTCTGACCTTATTTTTGAAATCATCGAAGTACTTCTAAAATCAAAAGTACCTGAGACGTCGAAATACCGTGACCCTCTGGCGTTCCATACCCAGGAATGCGCAGATATCCTCTCACTCCGAACGCATACAGCTTCTGAAGAGAATTTAAAGATTTATAGTATCGAAGGCTTTTGAAAGATCAATAAGTAGTCCAACTGAAATGAGTTTGTTATCGATTCCCTTGTATATCTAATCAGCCGCCATGTAAGTAGAATAGTTTTTACCGAACCCACACTGACACTGTGCCATAATGTAACGTTTATTTAAGAAATTGTAAGTCAAAGATAAGGTTTTTAAAGATTTATAAGATAGATGGAAGCACAGAAACAGGTCTGTAATTGGAAAGGCAACTTTGGATCTGCTGCTTTGTAGACAGTGATAATTTTAGCAATTTTCAGTTCAGTTGGAAAAATGCCTGGTGAAAAGGATGAATTAATAATACATAAATGATAAATAATGATATGTTTAAGTGAGTCCAAGCATTCCAAGCATTACATAAAAAACTTGAGTTGAATCATTTGAAAAAGATAACACCCACTACAATTTCTGCAGAGTTAATGTGTGACGACTGTGTAGGAACTCTGTTAACTTTATTAAATTTGTATATAGCATGTAGCTGTTATGAATGCATCGCTGGTATCGTCTCTAGGTGTCTAAAGGATGTGCCTGATAAAACAAATACAATCTAGAGGCGCAGGAGACGGAAACCGAGTCTACCTTTCTCATAGAGGGAAGCTTTTAACAATATACGAGAAACCAGAAAAATCAGGGAACTTTGACTCAGAAACATAAAAAGTTAGAGTTGGGGGTCTTGAATATGGTCATGATCAGTGTTCGTCAGCGCTCTAGCCGTTTGTTTTGCATTGCAGTCTTGATCAATTAGCCAGAATGTTTCTTAGCTGCTTCAAAATTGAAATATCTGTAATCCACTTGGTAAAATTTCTCAAGAAAATGTCGAAGTAAATGTGAGGGACGTTTGGAAATCTTCTTGGTATATCCTAGATGACTAGTTTTGGTCAACACTAAGGGGATTCCATCGTACCTTGACTGTTATATACATGCCTTGCGGTGGGCGGCATTACAAGAAATGCTTAGTGATTCCATTAGGATTACTATCAAGATGTTAACTTTGAGGAGCGTAACCTTTGATGGATTTCCTTGTTACGTTAACAAAATTTTTATTTAGCATTAAGCACTTGTAACAGGCTTATATTTTTTTTTAAATTTTCTGTGTTCTAGCCAGAGGATGAACCCAGAGAAGTCTTTCAATACCATTTAAACAGTTGGTCAATTCATGGCGTTCCCAGATGTGAACCTTGTCGAGTTTTAGAGATCCTCCATGATGTGGACAAGAACCAGGAATCCATCCAAGGAGCTGGACCTATCATTGTTCATTGCAGGTAAGGTGCACATATTGACGGCACAATTTTGTCACTTATTCCATTCTTGAAGGGAAAATCTTCTGAGGTACTCACTGAACATTGGCCAACAATGGTAGCTTTGCACCTTTATAATATGTCGTCAAGGGTCTTTAATGGGCACATCCTCCATCATGCAGGAACACTTTGACCACTCCATTCGTGGGGCACGTGGCAGTTTTTTTAGAAGAGGTTTAATTGCTGTTCGGTGCCATTGTGTTTGGTTACATTTTTAACAAACACTCACACTGATGATTATCCAATAGGTACACATCACACTTGAGCTGGGAAAGGGTTGAGTAGGTGTAATAATTCACAGCTTAGTTTTATGTAGGGAAACCCGTCTTGCCACTGTTTCTATTAGGACTTGCACAAGTATGGTGGTGGATTCTTATCTATCTTTACAAATGGTGATTCCACCAGAAAATTAGAGGAAGGGAATCATTATTCTAAATATGATTTCAAAAAGATTCTGCCATGGGGGTAAGTCACAAGTGAGTTCAGATGTGGCTTGCTTCAAAGCCAGTAAAACTTAAATTTGATGGGTTTGAAAGGATGTTCGTTGATTTAAGTTAAAGAAAAATACTTCAAATATATCCTCTTTTTCAAAACAAGTGATTATATTGACAAACAGAGAAGGGTAGTGGGGATGTTAATCTTTTTTCTTTGTCAGGGATAGTGTACCACAACTAATCACCATGTTACCTCTTATTAGAAGCCATGAGATTCATTTTCAGAGTGTTAGAGGCCTTACTTACGTATGAAATGACGTGGTAAGTAGGGGCACTGTTGTGTATCTCTACCTTATGTATACCTCTTCAAAATGCTTGCACAAAAACTTTACAAGAAGTCACAAATTGACATCTCACATTTTGATGTTTATCTATGTCGATGCTTACATAATTTTTGAAAACATTTGATTTTGTTAGTTTTTAATATTACATTTTGTATGTCACCTTCCCTTTCAGTATTTACCCCAGATACAAGCAGGATCTCTTGTTTCAACCTATAGATATCTGAAAATTCTCTTTTGCTCAGGTTATGAAAATGTTCAGCAGTGAACTGATGTTTGTTTTATAAGGGACGAAAAGTAGAAGTAAATAAAATAAAAGAAAATGAAGTACTTTAAGAAGGAACCATTTTACATGAACGAAATATCCTTATGAAGAAAAAAATGTGATAGCTCATACCTTGTGAAAAACTGTTGGAGCAAAGGTCGTGCCAATAGT
This sequence comes from Holothuria glaberrima, assembly GCA_009936505.3. Classification (NCBI taxonomy): domain Eukaryota; kingdom Metazoa; phylum Echinodermata; class Holothuroidea; order Aspidochirotida; family Holothuriidae; genus Holothuria; species Holothuria glaberrima. The sequence goes on from WURT03659110.1 coordinate 10,643, forward strand.
GACTTTCTTTTAACACCTACAACAAAAGAAGCATAATAACAAAGGATCATATTTTTTACTTTAACCTTTGTTAAACAAAGGCATCAACCATTAAGGGTTCGCCACACGGGATCGTTCGAACCTCCCTGATTACGGACTTGATTTTGCCCCCACAAGATTTCTTAGAGCCGCTCATGGCATCAGCTTACTATCTATTCCTTTTACAGTTTCACTGTTAGCAAAGTTTTTTCTTCAATGATTAGAGGGTAATTCCTTTGTTTGGTATCCGTTCAATAGTTTTATTACTTAGCAGTCTGGTCAACACATTTCAAATGTAACAGAAAACCTGAGCTTTGTATCCACTTGAAAGCTAACACCATGGAATAGTCGTAGGAGGACAGGCAACAGAGAAATAGCGAAGCAGATCATGCAAGATTGATACCCTGAATTTTAATCAGCTTCTAGGGAACAACAGTTATGATTGTCCAAAGGATGAAAGAGTGAATTAGATTTTTGAGAGATTGAAGGGCTGGAAGGCACGTTGTTGGTAAAATTGTTTAATGAAAACAAATTATAATATGGAGAGTTTTACCTCGCGAATACTATACTACACGTTGCACAAACCCCTTTTCGGGGAATGGGGAGGTTACCATGTGTCCAGCATCTGGTTTGTTACATGTGGTGAGTATTCTCAAAGTAGTACTCGCAACTTCACGGTGAATCAATTGAGTACACCAAAAAGACTGACTAACGCAAAGCTGAAAGGGAAAATGTCATCCTAATTTGGATTAGTGTATTAGTCTATCCTTTTCACAAATGGTTCCTTAGGATCACGTGATTTATCTCTCTAAATCGTGAAATTTACAAGAAGTAACTCCCTGTTCTTCATTAAATATGCAATATTTAAATCCTGGGATATCATGAAAGATACTTGGAAGAGAAATAAGAAGAAATTTGTGAGATTTAGCTGTTGTTTCAAAATAAATTACCTTTTAACATGCCGCCTTCCGATAAATGGATTTCCATTTCCATGTGTTAGTTCTTTTCGTTGCATCTTTTCCCCCTTTCAGTACTGGTATTGGCAGGTCAGGTACACTTATCGTGATTGATGTCCTTCTCAACCGGATCAAGCACCACGGTAAATTGCGAAAGCTGTTTTTCTAATTCCTTTCTTGTGCTACTTTGCTAACTTTCGACCCATATTATACTGACAGTGAAACCAGATATCACCGTGCTTTCCAAATAGGAGTTAACAAGTATGTAAGGTTAATTTATTCATTTTCTCCTTGTGGCTGATTTCTTTACTTACTTGACCATTACATAAAATTGACAACGCGTCAGATGCTCCCAGTATTCCTTCTTCGCAGAGAATTTTAAAGGTTGTGCTTGTGAAACTTTTAACATATTAATCAAGAGAAAATTTATTCAATGTGGTTAGCTACTGCAATGAAATGGCCCATTTTTAGAGGAAAAGACCAACCAAAATGTCTCCTCTTATGTGTAGTCACCTACTCTTTTTTGAGTTGACTTTGTGGTTTCAAGTGAAGGTCCTTGTCTGGAGTCAAGGAAAAATCGGATCAAAGTCTAGTGGAACGCCTTAAAAATTTTCCAGTCCCTCAGAATTGCTCGTTTTACATAGCTCTTTACGTGATGCTGAGGGTGTTTCAAATATACGTTTTATTAATGGGTTTCTAGTTACTTAATTGCTTGCTAGAACTGTTAAGGTCGTGTAGAGAAAAGATGTTCCCCCTAACCTTCGGGAAAGGGGCCTAAGATGGGGATATACATTCATCCGTCATGGGAGGAAATCAGGCGCGGCGGAACGAAAAAAATACTGGGGGGGGGGTGGGCCGAGCGACAGGAAGACTATCTGAGCGGAGCGCCACCATCAGTTGGCGCGGAGCGTACAAGAATATTTTTGGCTTTACAAACTCTCCAGATGGCCGGAAACGCACTTCCCAAGTGTTTTCAGCTGCAAGTACCCAGCCTTGAAATATGGATCTAATGTCTGCACTTGGCAAACATTGGGGGGGGGGCTGAACATGCCTTTAGCCCCCTCACATTTTTCACGAGGGGCTAAGCCCCCCCACCGGTTCCGCCGCCACTGGAGGAAAGAAGGTCACAGGATTTGCAGTAATCAGCGCACTTTCCCCTTGTTATCCGCTAAGCGCTAGTCGAAAAAGGGAATCTTGCTGGAATTCATCCATCACAAAAGCTTTGCATAGGATCCTAAATCAGCCCAAGTGGCTTCATTTCATAAACTAGAAAGTTTTAAGTTTTGTTGCCTTGTAAGATCAAAGCCAAGAACTTGATTGAAAACATGAAATAATAAGATCATCTCTACAATATTGTGTTGACATGACAGCTGTCTAATTGTAGAAAAAAAGCGGGCTGGGCCTAAAATACGGGATCGAAGTAAAAATGTAAATATTTATTGTGAAATATTTGGTCAGTTTGGAGAGATGAAAATTCTTTTTAAATGCCTGAAAATGCAATAGACCTAAAACAATCTACTTTCGGCAAGTTCATAAAAACCAAGGTACGTCATTTGCGGTTATTTGTTTTAGTAGGTTTCTCATTTGGTTGTACTTCTGATGGTATCTCATTTATCAGTAGTTTGTTTTGTTTAAGTGTGTGTGTGTGTGGGGGGGGGTTTGGTTATGACTCCTAAATTCGTCTATTTTTGGAGCAGACTGTTAACTTAAGATACATGAACAGAAGAATTCTTTAGGTTGTTTTTTCAAATGATCCCAAAAGACGTTTAAGGTATAGATTTTTTAGGGGGTAGGGTGAGGTGTGTTTCGACCGAGTGATGGATCTATGGTAATTATTTTCTATCACAAATGTTTCTCAGAATATCAGAATTTTCGCAATTCTCTCAAAAATATCAAAATTTTTGCGCACTCTAACCTACCACAATGTTGTTCTCGTTATCGATATCTTCCGATAGCAACTCCTAGAGAAGCGCAGCAGCAAATGCCCAAAGCTGTCTACAAATTAAGAAAAAACTGGCTTCTTGAGTGCCAGTATGTTATTTCGGCAATGAAAAGTGTCTCGATGCAGAATCTGATTCAGAATGCAGGTTTTGTCATGAAAGTCTTATCTAACGAAAAATTTCGGCGCGCTTCGCGCTCATGCGTCACGGTTTCCATTCCATCTCGTGACCATTATGTTTCGTATTTAGGGGCCATTTAGCCACGGGCCCCTCACTGATACTGGGTTTTTTAGTACCTAAAATTGGTAAAAAAAATTAACAGAAAATTTTACTTGAAAGGTAGCATATGTGGCACCAGATTCCATGTAAGGACACCCAATTTTTTAAAACTTTTTAAAGGGGAGTGGTTGTCCCCTTGACCCCTCCCCATCACACAGTATGCTGCATGGCAACCCGTCAGTAAAAACGCCACCGTAAGCATTATATCGTTGCTCCCATTTTATTGCCTCTTTCACCTAACCAAAAATTAGAATTCAATAAAATATGGGCATTTTCCAGTCATACATATCACCTCCAAAAACATACAAAAGATAGCACCATTTTGCATCTAATCAACCTTAAATGCACAAAAATTTCAAAAACATACAAAAGATAGCACCATTTTGCATCTAATCAACATTAAATGCACAAAGATTTCTCAAAGGGGAGGGGAACCCCCTCCCCTTAGACCTCTCCCTCAGGACGGTAGCTGTATGTAGTGACAAAGGAAGGATCCCCATCGCTCTGCACAAACGCAGGGCACATAAAATTGAGGGCAATTTAAGCAAAAACTGGTGGTGCCCCCCATCACCAAAGTCTGGTGATGCCACTGATGTCCATAGCGGTATAAAAATATAAAAATTGAACACTGTTCAACTCTGAGCTATGTCAGTGTTTGGCCAGGGAGAGCAAGTTCTTGTAGCTTAAGTTTATAGCGCTTGAAATTTGGAAGTATGAGTCGGTCTTTATAACTGCGCAAATATATTAGCACTCTGTTATTTAGTTGTCATGCTAATGTTACGTGGTACTTCATGAGTGTGGGTGTATTTTAAACGAGACGAACATGGGGAACAAAATAGCAACGTGCAACAGATACTGGAGGATAACGAACTCAACTTATTCTTCCCAAATTAACTCTCCTTCTCAACTTATTGTAAACATATCGCGACTACGACATAGAATTTACTATTAAGTAAGTTAAGTAATACGCAAACGGCAACTACATAACATGCACATAATAAATTAGCAACCCTAAAACATGACGTATTGTTGATTATTCAAACAGTTTTTTCCTTCATTTTTGTATTTCGTATCTCTTACATATCTTACCCTCACAAAGAAGATCGTTCTCGATCCACATTAACTACTATCATTTTATTTCTTTACTTTCATTCCAATATATTTTTATTTTTGCTTTTTGGGGCCTTGCAGAAGGCAGGCAAGGAATCTTTGCGATGGTGATGTCGTGTATGTCTATGTATCAATGGGTGTATGTGTGTGCGCCTAGGCTGGTTGTGGCCACGGGGTGGATGCTATGGGCATGTGTGTGCACTCACAGGCATGTTCTTGGTAGGTGCCGGGCAGCCAGGGAGAGCTCGGGGCTCGCACGTCTTGTATGCTCACGCGCTGCTCGAAACTGCCAGTAACTATCCGAAAATTCGTGAAACGTGTCACGCGCCGCTGCACGTGCCTGCCTTGGAGCACAGCCGGCCCTCAAACCATGTACATCTACTCGCCTAGTTCGCGGCAGCTCCGATGACGGAGAAAATCCCGTGAATTCCTTACCGGGTCCTGTATACAAGACCCGGTAAAGCATGGAGGGGTGTGTACGTGTGCTTGTTTGTGTATGTGACACTTATCTTGTAAACAAGATATCGCAAGATAGCAATGACCGACACTTTTCACATTTAGTACATACATTTTTCATGTTAAGGGAAAGAATCGTATTGTTTTTGGTGGAAGTCAAAGGTCATTTGAGGTCACCAGAGGTAAAAAATCAAAAACCTTGTAAACACGGTATCTCAAAATAGCAATGACAGAAACTTTTCATATTTGGTGTAAAGATTTGTCATGTTAAGAAAAAGAACCTTATGTTTATGATAGAGGTCAAAAGTCATTTGAGGTCACCAGAGGATAAACCGCAAAAACCTCGTAAACGGCTTGTAAAACGATATCTCAAGGTAGCAATGACAGACACCTTTCATATTTAGTATAAAAATTTGTCATGTTGAAAGGAAAAACCTACTGCTTTTGGTGGAGGTCAAAGGTCATGTGAGGTCACCGGAGGTTAAACTGTGAAAACCTTGTAAAAGGCTTGTAAACACGATATCTCAACATAGCAATGACAGCAATTTTTCACATTTGGTATATAGATTTGTCATGTTGAGGGGAAGAACTCTATTGTTTGAGTGGCGGTCAAGAGGTCATCTGAGGTCACCGAAGGTTAAACTGTGAAAACTTTGTAACTGGCTTGTGAATACGGTGTCGCAAGATAGGAGTAACAGACAATTTTCATATTTAGTGTGTAGATATATTATGTTGAGAGGAAGAACCCTATCGTTTTTAATGGAGGTCAAAGGTCATCTGAGGTCACCAGAGGAAAAAATCGAAACCTTGTAAACACAATATCTCAAGAGAGTAATGACAGAAACTTTTCATAATTGATAGAGGCCACCAGAAGTAAAAAAGCTGAAATTTTTAAAACATAACATTACAAGGGAGTGAGGAAGCACAGACAAAACTCTTCTAAGACATGCTTCTTTTAGTTTTTTTCGTCATTTAAGTTTTGGTGGGGTTCGAAGTTCATGTGAGGTCAGCAGGGGTCAAATTGTGAACGCATCGTAAAAATGATGTAGTCAAGAAGTATAAATTTGCAGGATGAAGCGCTGTATAACAAAGTATCCCCCCTTTTCCAAGGAACCACTAAGCCTCTGGGCTCTCAGGTTCCAACTGTCAAATAAACATTTACACTATTACATATGTATTTTGCATTCCGTACATCAATACATTCAAATTGGTTTCTTCAAAACACATAATTCGTAAAATAAATATATAGATACTCCGTCCATTGATTACATCCTTCAATTCTCTAAACTAATGCATTCGAACGAATTAAAAATTCAATACTTAAACAACCAATCTCCAAATTTATTTATTGGTGTGACTCTTCTACTACTGGTGGTTTTGTAACAAGCTGTGGCTTTCACGGTATTAGGAACAGGAGTATTTCCTATCGTTCCTGACTCCTCCTTTCTTTTGGGCCGTTCAGGAAACTAGGGGTCGGAATTACGTTCAAATTAGTTGCTTTCATGTGATAAGGTTTGAGACGATTGCAAAGAACGTTAAATAATCGATCAGGAATCGCGTTGTCCTGTATTTTGTATGTAATATTAACATTAGACCTACATAACACTTTGACAACACGGGATGGTCCTGCCCATTTAGGTGCGTTTTTCAACCTGTCTGCTGCATTGTTCACCATAACCAAGTGGAGTATACCCTGTAGCAGAGTGACATGCCGTATTATACGCAAACTCTATATAACCTAAATATTCATCATCCCAATCCTTACATCCTGCTGCAATATATTTAGCCAATTGATCTTTTATTGTACGATTAAATCTCTCTATGAGACCATGCGATTGTGGTCGGTTCTTGTCTTTCAAATGCCTATTATAGATGGCTCACTTCTTCTCCTTCATATTGTCTACCTTGATCGGTGTGTATTTGTTTTGGAATGCTGTGCTGTTTTACGTAATTTTCAAAAATGTATTTGGCTACAGTAACAGCGTGGGATATAACTTGGCATATTTGTAAAATAATGATCCATAAGGACAAGAACGTAACGGTTACCCTTTGCACTTACAGGGAGCTCAATACTATCTGCACAGAACTTAGGAAGGGCGAATCGATCGAATGCTTTGCATAGGAGCCTTACGCTTCGGAAATGGACTATTTCGTACATTACACGACACCTCAGGGCATTAATTCCCTAATTGATTGTTGCATGGATGGCGAAAAGCCGTTCTGCTGAGCTCTCCATAATGTTAGTAAAATCCAGAATGACCTGCGTAACCGGACCCATGCAAAAGAGGTAATATTTGATCAATCATTGCTTTTGGGATCACAAGTTGCAAACACTTTCTTCCTGACATCAATAATTTCCTACATAATAATATTTTAAGAATGAACAATTTTGGAAACCCCACCAGAGTTTACGAAGAAATCTTCTAATTCCAGTGTGCCCTTGCTTTGGTGGTTTCTTATCATGTGTTACCCATTACCTCACGAAGTATCGGATGTGAAGCTTTTTGTTCTCTTATTTCAGTGTTATCAATTTCTAAAAACATAGCTAACTTTGAATTACTGATCATAGATTGATACCCTTAGCTAAAACAATCATACATTAGTGAGCCTAGTTCTTATCCTACTGTAAGTAAGGTAACATTTAGTGACAAGATATTGCCAAAGTAAAAACTTTAAAAGGTAAATGGATGACTAATTCATTTTTAACCTATGAAACAAATATCCAGGTTTTTTGGGGGGCTTTATGAAAATACTTGGAAGTCTCATTGAAAGTTCTATACTTGTTATTTTGGCATCATTACTGTAAGCATGCAACTTCTGATAATATCTTATAGCACTACTAGCCCTTGATATATTTAATCAGGGAGCTGTAAGAGATGGAGATTGCACGCTTGCTCTCCCTTTGAACTAGGTGCATAGCCGACACTTAAGCTAGGC
>WURT03659121.1:5890-16340 GCA_009936505.3 Holothuria glaberrima
GAATACAGTTAAAGGGCATGCAAATGCAGTTACCCCTGTGTTGGATTAGTTTGCTCTATGTGCTAATACATGAATGGTTCTTTTTAATCATGTGACAATATTTTTGATAGTAGAAAAAACTTATAGGGTTGCCTGTAAAATTTAAATTAATTTTCATGATGTTTCTGAACACAAACAAAAAGAGATTTGTAGTATGTACTGTACAGATGATGTTAAAAAAATAAAAAAAAAATAAATAAAAAAAAACTCACCGGCCACTATCTGCTTGCAATTTTAACAATTAGGCTAATATTTTTCTGTAAAATTGTTTATTTGTATTTAAATTACTAACTACATGCAGTTTCCTTCCTAATTTCAAAAATAATCCAAAAAGTATGGACGTGTTAACGTCTTTTTTATATTTATAAAGCGCACACTTACAATAATGATGTTCTCGAATTTCTAAGTTGTGTGTCGGATTTGCTTGATCAGTTGATCCACGCGATAAGCTTTAGTTTTGCAGAGAGCGTTTCTTTTTCTGGGATGGCCCAACGGGGATGGGTAGGGGGGGAGGGGGAAGGGTTGACATGTTCCCTCTGCGATATTCATCGAATTCCTAACTGAGTTCTACAAGGTTAAAATTAGTGGCAGAAACATGAAATCAACGCCATGTATTTGACAAGAATTTTCCATATTCATCCCGGCCCTAGGAAAGCTCAAGTATCTTATGAAATATTGCAAAAAAAAAAAATTGTTACCTTGCAGGATATTCCGGCTAGAAGGTTCTCTGCTCTGACAATGCTGCAAAAATGTTATTTTTATTTTGTAGAAAAAATAGTCTACATCTTTTGCAGTAAAAGCAACAAAATAAAACCGTTTCTTTTAAAGGCGTTACAATGCGATAAATTTCTTACGTTACACATGGTATTCCATGGCTTTCGAAGTTCCGAGTGTACATGTCACTATGGAAACCTAACAATCCTACCAGTACTTTAATCATCGAAACTATGAGCAAAACCAGAAATTTCTTGAAAGAACTTTTCTCCTTATTAAGATTTAAGGTTTCATTTGAATGATCAGATCATACTGCTTCATCAACTGTCTTTTCCATTGTCGGATGCTTTGTAACAGTGTAAACACCTCACCATCAACATGCTAATTTACATCTCTTCGATTTTTTCTTCTCGCCCGTGAGCCTCGTAACCTGGTCTACTTTTCTTAACATGAATGTCTGTCGTCTGCTAACACCCCTCTGGCAGATGTTTTTTAAGGCTTTGTCGCGTATTTATCGGTAATTTACCACATTCTGTTTACTTAAAATGTGTGAAAGTTTACATTTTCCAACATGTATTTCGTTCAGTGATTTAGGATAGTGTAATAAATAATTCTACGATAGTGAGGATGAGAGGGCGTCCTGACCATCTAAACGATGTTGGGTTACACCTAACAACGTTATGTCGAAAGTGACGTGTTTTCTCGCTCCATGATTACGTTTCACTGCCATGGGCGAATAGTCAATTTTTGACTGGGGGGCTGAACGTCTTAGACCCCCATCTCGGGTAGGGGGAGGGGTCTATTTCTCCTCCCCTTTTGGATTTCTTAAGTATTTGAGGGTCATTAGATGCAATTTGATGCTACATTTTATACCTGTTTAAGTACATTTAACAAAGAACTTTGATATTTTATTAAAAAAGTAAAAATTTCGAAAAGTGGACGGCTAACGTGTCTTTGTTCTTGAAATGTGAGAGACGGGTGCATGCTTTAACCCTCACAATTTTGGCTGGGGCTTTAGAACCCACCACCTGCCGCTTCTTACGTCTGTGATCACTACTGCACGAAAAAAAATTAAAGCCATTTTATTTCAAAATAATTAGACCTGGATATCCAACATTCAAAACTGTTTTGAAACTAATGGGATTTGTTTAAAATAAACCTGCTTCAGTTTTGCAAATTTTTAGTCAATGAAAAGGTGATTGCTTGAAAACAGATTTTCTAGTGATCAGCATTAACCATCGGCAAAGGCTACGTAAAGTAATATCCATCTCAAAATCTGTTCCGTAATTTTACGACTTGAATAGGCACGAGCAACTTTATGTTGCATCTTCAGCTATACGTTTTAAATTTCTATTTTTGTCCATTTTTCATGACAAGTACTTTATCATTCCATTGTCTTTCAGAAAAACAATTTTCGTTAAGGCTTAAGTAAAGAGTCCCCTTGTATACTTTCAACAATAAATTAAAAAAACCACATTTGTTCAAATGATCGCAAAAAACCACACATGAATTTGCCTAGAACTGTATATACTATCAAATTGGGATAACTGCATCTCCCGCATTAAATCAAGTTGTTACACAAGACGTTTGTTACAGATTACCATGTTGACGAATTTAAGTTAGAGATATGGGAACGGTCATAGAAAGTTTTGTCCAGTTTTCAGTAATAATTTGCCTAAGGAATAGAAAACTTGGAATAAAAAATATTTACATTTTAATGGAGGAAAATATTAACTTTATTTACAATTAAGTTCTCACTGGCAAGTTGCTCAATTAGCCAGTTGTTCTCACCACTAAATACGATTTCTTAGTATACAAATATTTTCATGTATTTACATGAAGATTTTTATGTATTTGTAGTAAAGGAATATTTAACTTTACAACAGCACAGCATATCTTTACCGTACGGTGTAATAGTTGTCATAAATCAGACACCGTTCTGTAAGTATGATTGCAAGATCTAATTGGTTGCCAGGGCACTGCAGCATAGGAGTAGGAAGCGTAGGTGGGGCTTTGTCCCCCAGTCAAAAATGTAGAGAGCAGAAAGTATGCTTCCGCCCCTTCAATCCAAGGACAAAAACCCCTGTTTGTTTCCTCTGTAAAAAGTGTCAAAAATTTGCAGACGGTAATTATCCTAATTTTGCCTAATATGTTGCATCAAACTGAACCTAAGGACCCTCAAATATTAAAAAATTTCCCAAAGGGGAGGAGGACACCCCTCCTCTAAGACAACTCCCTCAGGACAACGGCCCGAAATAATGTATGGCCCCTGTCTTGAATTCCTACGTCTATGCACTGCAGGTACGGTAAATACGTTAACACAAAATATACCGCATCAGAGCATCAGATGAAGTGCCAAGAAATCTTTAATTTTAATTTTTTTTTTGAACAAAGCATAGAATAGACAGACTTTTGCTAGGGTGGTTGTATCTGCATCACATATTATTAAGTTCAAAATATTCAATGACTTTTTTTGTTTAAGTAGGCAAATACAGTCACTTGTTTGATTATTAAAGTTACCAGCAATAAAAATAGGAAATTTGTTATCGCTGCCATGGGGATGGGAGGAAATCCCCCTCCCTTTGAGAAATTTTGAGTGTACCTATACCCAAGTGATATTAAATTCTATATTTTTTGAAAGTTAAATTTGTTTTCAACCATTTTAATTTTTATAGGTTATTTAACTTAAGGTCAGTTTTGCGACATCACGGGCGAGAATGGCAGAATTAAATACACTACTTATGTCCTAGTGTCCTAATTCATAAATAATTCATTGATCTGTTTAATAATCCAACATTTTGTTTCGTAATTGAATTCTACTTTGCCTTCAATGTGGGTACTCATATTCTGAAGATTCACTGAAATACTTCAGGATACTTAAAAGATTTAGCTAATTATTGTCAAAATAAGGTGATCCTTAGTTATGTGAGGAATAAATATCGATCAAGTGTCTTGAGTATAAGACAACAATATAAGCTTGTTTTTCAGGCATTTTAGTCACTTATTGTACCTAGTATAATATAAATTGTAAAAATTAATTCGTGGAATTTTCTGTAGCATTCAGTACTTCACCTGTACATTTACAGGAAAGAAACGACCCCTCAGCTTGAAAGGTATAATGGATTTGATTGTAGAACGAATCCAATAAATTTAGAGTCAATATTTGTTGAATTGTTTCCCAGCATAAATGAAATACATTTGAAGTATATATTTTTATCTAACTGTGCCAAGACATCATATATTTTAAGTCTTTTTAGGTTCGCAGGTGCATGTTCAAACTGGAAATTCGTTTATATATTTTGGAGTCTAGTTAACTCTTAAGGGTGTCTAACTCCAGCATAACCTAAGGTCTTCTAGCCTTTTTTTTTCTCGTTTTTTAATGAACGTAACTTATTCTTTATTTAGTCATGATAAATAAAGAGGCACGAAACTTCGACATTTTCAATATTCATATGACAATTGCAGCGCCAACAAAAGTGATTAATAAAATTCACCTAATTTTTAGGATTAAGGAATTCTGCCTACCTTTCGCGGATACATAGAAATTAAACAATCGGAAGTATATGGTAAGAATGTTAAAAATAAAATAAATTTAGGACCATTTGATTGACTAGGCAAGTAAGCTTTCAAACAATATTTCAAATTATTTTGGAGGATTAGATCACTGTATGAAGCCAGCCAGCCAGTGGTATTAAAGCAGAAATATCATAACTTTCACGGAATAAGAAGTATTTTTGTCACGGTAAATCAAATATTTTATCTTAAAAAATAAAAATTTCAAGTGGCACTTACGCAAGAAACGTTTAAGTAATGCGTTCTAGCCTTCAAATATAAAAACAATTTTGATTACTAATATGGAAAGAAAAAGGCAACTTTTAGTTTTTTTACAAATAATAAAGCTCACAGAAGTCTTTGTTTAACATTTCGATGTTTCAGCGCAGGTTTTCTAGATGATCAAAATACGGTAACAGTTATAGGAGAATATCATATTTATTTTGCAGAAGGTATGCAATAATTAGTCTTAATTTGTAAGTTATTCCTAAAATTCAAGTTTTTAGTATCCCCTTTAGATTCTCTTTCAACGTTCGATCTGTTTCTGGTTCAAGCCTAACTTTATTTTATATGCATTATTATAAATTAAGAGTCCTGTTTTTGGCCTATCATGATATCTGCCATGAATGGAGTATAATGGGTCTAGAAATAAGCATTCACGAAGGGAGGATAAAATTTTGAAGGAGCGCTGGTGGGCCAAGTGTCTTTATTCAAAACAGTAATGGGCTTGCTCCAAACAATCCACGTTTGTAAACACCAAAAGGGTTACTAGCTGTCGCGGAGAAATGTAGGTCACGTGGGTCAGGTTCCCAATGCCTAGCTGGCCCTCTGATGGAGCTACTGTCCATATGCCCCGTATACCATGGGCCTAAAAAGAACTTAATAATCAACGACGGCTTAAGCACCAGCCATTTTAGTGAATAAACTGGGTTGCGTCCAACCACGGCTTATGCAAGATTGTAGACAATTTACAAACAATTTGCCTATATATCCCGTTACACGACAGATGCAGGAACTATCACGTCCGCAAATAAAAACAAACTTTCGTAACAAACATTGCACGTAGGATTTTAATAGATCATCCGTCAGATTATAAAGTGCCTAATTCACAAAAATGAAAAGTATAGAAATAAAAGGAAGGAAAAGCATTTTTTAATAACGGAAGTTTTGGTTAAAAACTACCTCTTTAAATCCCTATATAAGTATTAAGAAATCGATAAAGTTTGTTCTCGTGTTGAATTTAAGTAACTGGCATTTCAAACAAACTGTTCTACCGCGTATACTAATTACTTTGTATATATGAGCATTTATACGATAGAATTTTGGTCGAATTTCTACATAACAGAAATTCTTTCCTTCAACTTGGCCTGTGTTTGGACGGGGACTCGGTCTTAACTTGTAAGCCTAAGGAAGTGGAAGAAATAAGACACATGTATAAGTTTCGAATACTATAATAAAAGTCACAATATTTAGATATAAACGAAACGAAAACTTTTTTGTGGTGTATAATATTGATTCCCTACATCAAACATCCGATTCAATCCAAACGAGCAAGCTCCTATTGCCTATACACTACAGTTATATAGCTGGAGTCGACTAAGCTGCGGGTATAACTGGATCGACTGAGTATAAAACAACATTGCAGTTTCTCATTTAAGTTCGTTTTGGCTTATTATTACTTGTGGTAAAGCTTTGTTCAAATTGTTATTTTTCATAATTTCATCTATAATTTGTCCAGCAAAAGTTTTACAATCATAAAAAGTATTTCCAAAGTAAAGTTAAGGTGTAAATGCGATTCGTCGAGTGTTTAAGATGAGATCGAAAAAAGCATGTTAGTAGTGTGCAGTGTAAACTGTAGCCTACCTAAATTAAAATCTCCAATCATTACGGCTAAAGCATGCAGTTTCCCTTATTCTTTAAGAAAGTTTTAAATGGATAATGATTTAAATTGAAAAGATAGTTGAAGGAGAGAACGGTTATATCGGTCGGGGTTGGGGTAAGTGGGGTAAGGTCTAATTATTGTAATTCCGGTAGCTTGATTGTGCTGCACTAGGACTATACTAATATAGGAGACTGGAAGATATACCCACCTGTTGACGTGACGGTCGGTGAAATAGTGTTTTTCTCCCGATTGTTGTAAAAGTAATGTCCAGTTACGTGTAAAGGGGATCCGTGACGCGGGAGATCCTCATATTGGCAAGCCTTCTGATGAAAAGTACAATCCGTCCCTCTCAAAGAATTAACATTCGATAAAAATGTTGTTTGAGGCGATTCCATGTAGAAGTTATTGTCGTAAACACAGTCAGTAAATAAATTGGAGGCATAGAAACTGGCATATTCCATTATTTCGGAAATTTTGGAACAATATCACCTCTTTACCAAGTTTAAAAAAAAAATGGCAAAAACGAAAGTATTAAATAAACTATGAAACAAATAAAAGATGACATGAACGTTCTCCTTCAAGGAAGTTAGTGATGGAAATAACGTAGATTCGTCAAAAACGTCCAACATTACCACATAAATGTCATTTTTTTTTTTTAAAAAAACTTGAGTGTCTTGGCTTTTTCATAGTTCATAAAAACCACGGCTTTCATGGACAAAAGGAAAAACAGCTTTGACAACGTTGACAAGTAATCAACTATTTTTCTCAAGTTGCTAAAATAAATGGGAAACAAACAAAATCAGGACAACAATTTGGTGAAAAGTTCCAACGAAGTAAACCAGAAAGGAAAGTACAATAGGGAAAGCACTTTCTAAAGTTAAAAAGTTGTTTGAAGAGAAACCAACTGTGGTTTTATGGAGCGCTTTTCACAAGATGGCACACCCGTCTTGCTCCCGTAGACTCTTTTACAAATCTGCCAGTACTCATGCCGCATGGAGGAATCTTTGATTATATCCTTGATCTGGTCTCTATCAGATTCGACCGGTCTCCAGTCACTGACCCTCTTGAAATCATGAAAATATCCTGAACGACCGCTATATCCTAGTTTTGACAAAACATTGCAATGTTTATAAAGACCAGCTTCCTCCTGGCGCGTTTGACATTCCACCTAGAAAGACTCTGCAGCTGAAATTATTTAAAGTTTGTAGTTGTTACGCGATGTTACGTGTAACACATTCGATATTGCTAGGACCTATTCTATTTTATTGCGTAAAGTTTGAAAAGAACATTACCAATAGTTATCCCAATTTCATCCATTCAGGATTCGAGATAGTCACTTTTAGTTGATTTTTCGATGTTCTTGAATTTTTGAATGAAAAATGAAAAACCAAAGAAGAAAGGGTCTTCGAAGTTTCTGTCAACGAGGTCAACATTTCTTCTGCCCAGCAAGATAGACTTAGGACTGATGTTCATGTATAACGAAAGATTCTTTTGAAAGAATCGGAACTTCCGTGAAGAAGAATTTCACTAAGTCTTTACAAACACTTACACCTAATTTCTTCCCTTCTATCCGTCGGGTGACACCTCGGAACTCGCAACGGCGACGTTTGACCGATTAAACTTGATTGAAGCAAATCATACAACGATTAATAACAATCTATCTGCGTCCTGTCAAAACTTTTCCACTCGGGTGGCGATAAAGATGGCGTGCTTCCACTGATAGGCGATTAATACGTTTTATGTCAAACACTGACCCCCTTTTCAAGGTTCACGCCTAATGACGTACGCCTTGTCCGTCAGAGACGGCTTTATCATATTTTGTTAGTATAGGTTTAAATAAATGTCGGTCAAATTGAGATCCTCGAAAATTACAACAAATGTTGCGGTGCCGTCCTTTGAGTGCAAAGTACTACGGAAGCCTAGAGGGACGCAAACCGTTCCTTGCTTGGAATGATCATTAACGATAAGGTTTCGTATGAGTCACTGAACAATAGGAGAAGACGTATTACAAGCGATCGATGTGCGAATAGTTTTCCCTTTCTTTTCGTATTCATAACAGCTGTTGAAGGGGATATTGATTTTGCGGTACCAAATATTCCTAATGGTTTGAAAAACTTGATGTTGCAATAGCAAAGAATAATAGGTTATTCAAGATAAGATATCCGGGTAAACTTTGTATTCAAGAAATGCGATCCTTACAGAAAGAACTTCAGGCTGCTGCTATGTAACACAAGACTCATTTGTTCACCAAAACTTTGAAATATTCATACATCATTCATTGCTCATATTAACTGCATTTTTGTTCTTTTCTCTTGTTTTTACAAACCCTACCATTTTAGTGTCTAAGTGGGGGACTTTACGGTTCCAATCCCATCTCCCATAAGGCCGTTGCACAGAAATGAGCACTGAAATACATTTCTTTGAAATGTGTTTGTATCAGTTAACCTTGTCTTCGGTCTCATTGCTCCACCTCGGTTACACTAGGTATTCATAGGCAACAGCAGAAGTGTTTTGGGGGAGAAAAGCTATTGCAAGTATTATTGGTGGAACTGAATTGTGTTTTAAAAGATAAAAGCTATTTTCTTAGTGTCTGCACCATATTGATACAATGTAAAAGCAATGCTTCCGTTTGCCGAAATGATGAGAAGGTAGAGATTTGGTGTAACCCTTTCTCAAACCTTAATAAATAATGATATACGGTAGACGCTAACACTTTCTAAAACAATCCGGTTGTATGCTTAGGAGACGGTAGCCTGCATAGTTGGCCTGACCTTTCCCCAAATCAGTTTGACACATATGTTGGAATGTGAGGAAAGGAATGAGTGAGCACATTTCGGCCTTCTTTCCGCGGGGTTAGGGGACCATTGCCTTGAGCAGTTTATCAGTGGTCAACTTTCTGGTTATATCTATTTTCAAATTTTGAAAGTGAACTTCACGACAGCAAACTTGAAAAATGCTTCCGGGTGTTACGCAATCACTTAGAACTGACATGATCATGTGATATGTTTAATTCTGGCATCCAGACAGCATATACTCTCGTCCTGCTTCGAAAAATGTTTCATGTGACGGGCAATTGCTTCTTGTGAAAGAGCAGCTCGGGGTTCGTCATTGCCTACGTAGCAGGCTATAAGTCATATTTCTTGTTCAGTCTCGGTGGTTTGGGAAGGCCGGGAAGCTGAGCAAACAGAGTCCGCTCCGTGGGGTAGGTTCGTTACAGAACTCTAGTAATACTTTTTACTATTAGAAGCATAAAGCATACATTCTCTTGAAGCCGTTCAAAACAGATCTTCCTAGCATTGAGCAAGATTCCTGGCACTATCAAAAGAGCTGTTTGATGGCTTTTCGTGTCCCTCCCGGGTCGTAACTCCTTTGGGAGCAGTATCAGCTTTTCGCATGCAGTGTAAGATAGCCGGCAGGCTTTTCTAAAGCAGAATGCAAAAAATTCACATCACTCGCGAATCCACCAGTGTGCAAGATTAATGGAAAGAAGCCATAGAGAAATGTTTTGGTAAAATTAAAAAAAAATGTTTTGTAGATTTGTTCAAGTTGTCGGAGAAGTAAGGCTGGGTAATCAGTAAAGTCTTCGTTCTATTGTCGCGTGCGGTAGGCCGCGCTACCTTTCACCTACCCAAATTCCACGTGGAGGCCCGACACACATTAATGTGCTCCCAACAGGTCCGACTCGATATGAGTTATGGTAAAAAGATAAAATAAGAAAGACAGGACAAAACGCAGATTGACAAAAAACTGAAGGAAAAGAACAATGAAGAGAAAACAAAAGGAAAAAAGGAAAGAAAATCAAAACAAAATTATAGACAAATGCATGCACGGAGAAGGACCAACCTCGTGCAAGTTATTTCCTTTATAATATGAGTCAAGCGACTTTTGACCGCGCCACAACATAAGGCGATCAATGGGAGGGTTTAAAAATATATATAATTACTGCAGTCTTATCGAGTACCTTTTTTAGGGGAATTAAATTAGTATTACTAAAGAATGTACTAGTGTTATGCTTGTGACTAGATGAATTTTGTTGTCTTTATTTGGGAACCGTCCAGCAATATCATGTTGGTGGTCACGGAACGAAATTATTTGGAGGGACGATCTGCAACATGGTATGATACAGAACACAGATAATGCTTGCTTACACTCGCCCGCTTGACGGACGTGTATTACTATTGCGCCTATGTCGCCTGCATGTGTAATACCAGTGTATGGACGTCAAAAGAGGAATACATATTCGACACCTGCTTCGACGGTAAG
>WURT03659132.1:0-18336 GCA_009936505.3 Holothuria glaberrima
AGGTCTTGTGCAACTTTGGTGAAACTTGGGAGATGAAATACAGTAAACATTCACTGCCAACAACTTTAAAGACCATGTAGCAGTCGCCAGAGATACAGGCAAACTTTACATTAGCTAAAAATTTGTATGATATGCTCATGGCTGACTTCATTTCATTCAGCAAGGAGCCAACATACTCATTGGGCAAAAAAATTGTATGGTATGCTCATGGCTGAGTTTCATTCAGCAATGAGCAAGCATGCTCATTAAGCTTTTGTTTTAAGGGGAGGTGAAAAATCATTTAAGGTTACAAGGTTTCCAAAGGTTTTGAATTTATTAACATGATATCCCAAGTAGGATAACTGTGTGGGATTTTATGCTTGTCATGTGGGTGACTCATTCTTGCTACAATATATCACATAACAAGCAATCACTAAGCCTTTTGGCTTTCTAGGTTTTATTTTTTAAGTTCCTAACGTAAATTTTGTATCACAAATTTTACTTCAAAAGGTAGCATACGTGGCACCAAATTGCATGTAAGGACACCCAATTTTTCAAAAATTTTCAAGGGGGACTTGCCTCCCCCTTAGACCCCTGCCCAGGCGTACTGCACTCCCCCTCCACTGACCCTATATATTTCATGACTTGGTGAGATATTCTGTGCAAATTTATGCTTCTCCATTTAATTAAACTTATTGCCCCCGCTTGGTTTGGCCCCCTGCTCTCCAAGTCTGCTTACGGGCCTGACTAAATGTACAATATTGGAAAGGACGTTTAGATGAATGTGTCAAATGCACGCTCACGGCAAGCGTGAAAAAGAGGGCGTCATACTTTAAGAGATGTCAAACGCCTCAATCGTGCAAATATTTTTGCCCCCATTTCGGTAACATTTATTGAACAGAATCAATATCTTACTAAAGAAAAAAGAATGAAGGACACTTTTCTTTACAACTTCAAGCAAACGAAAGTTTCAGACCTTATGCAAACAGAAAGTAAGAAAGTAGAAACTGCCGCCTTGTACCGCCTCTCGGAGAAAGAAGTTTTTACTACTTTCATTAGATATTCGTCGTCAGTCGATCCTGAACAAATTAAAGTATAAGGGTATTCCAGTCTAGCTGAATTGGTAAATTAAACAATAATTTACAGAGGCATGGAGTCTTGTACACTTGTTGTTGGCCCTTATTAAAATAATACATAGAACGTATTCAGCGGATGAGTTTGAATACAATGACATAAAGAGGCTTAGTTCTGTTGCATATCCAAAGTGTATATTTCATTGAACTCGGTATAAGGGATAATTTATGATCGAATTTTCGCTGGAGAGGATATCATTTTCAAGTTTTAAGATTTTGTGGACTAAACCCTCTACTATTATGTATTTTAATTAAAAACATAGTTGGAGTTGCCTTTGTGGCGATGTCGCGATTGCCGCCCAGGCCGCTGGTGTGTAGAGCCGTTTTGGATGGGTAGCTGGAAAGACCCCTTTATCTTTGTCCGTCACCACAACTTAACTGGTTAAAGTTTTACCGCCGCCTAGCCCCATATTTATAAGACACAAACAGACAAATGCACATTAAGAAAAAGTTAACTGGGTGAAAACTGGGTCCTGTTTAGAAATTTTGCACATATATGGATAGCTTATCAAGCTTCAAAATGGCAAAGGGTAAAAGCAGATTAATTTTATCGCAATCCATGTGATGCAAATTATTTGTTAGAAGTTCTGCTTGTTTCTTCAATGTCAGTAATGCAGTTATGTATATTTAATCGATATTTACTTAGCGTGAAACCATATTATCAAATTTTGAACATTCACTTGTCTTCTCTCTCAAACGTCCTCCTTATTAATGGAATGAAACGACTCAATGAGGAAATGATTTATTGATCAAATATTTCTCCCAGAAGTTGCATGCATACCCAGTTTCTCTAAAACTCTTCTCATCTCAATCTTTCTGGATACTGAATGTTGGCGACAATAGAGTGCTAGAACTTACTCAGAATGTGGCCTATATAGAGCAACATTCAGACTGCAGCTTATGTATGGGGTAATCTCTACAACGTGATTGTGCATAGTATAGCGTAGAAATCTAGTTCCCCTTGAAATTCTTAAGATGTTTGGTTGGAAGGGAAACTTTTTACCGACATATGACATCAATGTTTTGATTCAGCAGAAGGCTTCCGAAGCCCGAAAGATTTCCGAAATAAAGACCAGGGTAAAATTTGAAGGTTACATGACATTAGTCACATAACAGGAAATCTGTTTACGTGACTTTTTGAGTAAAAATATGAAATAGAAAAGAAACTTTTGATCAACATAAAGAAAAATAGTTTAAACGAAATATAGCCTTTAAGTAAAGACAAACGAGTGTGCGCAGATTCTCTGAAAAAAATGCTGGAAGCTATATACATAGGCAACACTTATTAGAGTAAAACTTTAAAATAATGCAATACAGGTAAAACTGTTAACACGTAACGGTATTGATCTAAACATGTAGTAGTACCGTAATAGCAGATCTTAAACTAAGTATTACGCTGCTTGTTACGACCCGACCTAGAAATGAGCGATGTCCTCCCGATTAAACACAGATTCTCCTCCACTGTGTGATCTTATCTTCACAACATTGGCATAACTTGCAACAAAAGAAATGGAAGCTATCATCGTATAAAAGCAAAGCCATTAAAGGACTAAATTAAGCAAGATGCATTTTAACTTGAGAACAACAGCATTATAGACTGCTTGAAACCCTTCTTTCTTGGACCTTGAAAAATAAACTCACTGTGGCTAACAATTGGTTTCAATTTGAAATGAACACATACGGTATAAGACTGGTTGCACTCTAAAAACGTCCTGTTCAAATTGAACCAAACGGATTAAATGGGCACTTAATCATTAAAGGATCAAATATTTGAGTAGTTTCTGTTTACTAACCATGCTTTGTTCAAAATGAACCACATCTAGTAAAATGTTTAACCAGATTTTTGTTCAGTGCCCGTTTGAACAGATTTGGTTCAAATCTAAACCGGACGTTTTTAGAGTGTGTTGTTTTATTATCCAGGCTACTAGTTAGCACTTGTTTCCACATGAATAGACTACTACATTTTTAAGTCAGGAAATGGCTGAAACTGAATATTTCAAGATTTCAACTGTTGCCATTTTGTTTATACAAATTAGTTGGCTGAATATGTGACTTTGAAATTTCTTTCATGCAAAAAAATGTATCTAGTTGATGTATCACAACAAGTTGATATACCACAACAAGTTGATAGTACTAAACGTTTATGCCCACATTTGGTACCGACCACCCTTCCTGGCCCAAAGACTATCATTAACAGTACTGTTCTTAGCATTTTACATACAAATGACTTTCGTTTACTGTCTACAGGGAGTCTGTTAAGTTATATCCTTGAGCATATAAGTTTGTCAGTCAATGAGTCTGCTTAAGACGAATTGGGAGCAACTGTATCTACTGATATGTTGCTACGTTAACCAGTAGTAGTACTTTGAAGTATTTTAGTAGTAACTTTTAGCGTCCATTATTCAAACAAGAGAAATTCTCCTGAGAAGTTCAGAAACCAAAACCCATTCATATCATGCTCACCTCATGCTCACATTATTTAAATGTTACTTAGGAATACTTGCATGCTGATATGCAAGTAACTCTTTACATAATTCAGAGAGACATCATCCTGAGAATTTCCGAAACCAAACTCCGCTCGTGCTCACCTCATGCTCACATCATGACAGTACTACCTGGGAACACTTCCAAGCTCACATGCAAGTAACCCTTTGCGTCCATTATTCTTACAAGAGATATCACACTGAGAAATTAAAAAACCAAATCCCGTGCATACTCGCCTTATGCATGGAAGTACTTCTCCGAAATACTTTCATGCTCACATCTAAGTAAATCTTTGCGTCCATTATTCATTCAAGAGACATCATCCTGAAAAATTCAGAAACCGAATCCCGTGCATGCTCACCCTTGTCCCGGAAAAGGCCTTTGGCAATGTCATTACACCTTTGAATGTAAATGAACAGACACCCACCGAATTCCCAGGGAAAACCTCTGCTTTTGCCTCGGGGAACGCAGGCTCGGTGTACGTCTGACCAGTAGTTCACCTTCGATTGATGACGTAATTGTATATGATTATGTATCTACACTTATTGCTGGTTGCTGGTCCAACCAGGGATGCTGGAGGATAACGTTTAATTTAGAATATTCTAATGTTTCGGAGGTTATTGATTATCCAAGGCAACAGTTGTATAAGTTTCCAATCTTATTAGCAAATTGACTAAGAGACGCTACGCAGTGGTCTATGATGAAAAGATATTTTTATTAACCCGGTACAATGAAGAAGGAAGGAAAGGGATTTAAGGATTTAAATTTATACTCATTGTCAACCCTTTTTCAATAATGGGTGTAAATTGTTGATCATTGCACAAAAGGTTGTAAAAAACAGACTTAAGGTGTATTTGAGTGGAATAGTCCAAGAAGGAGGTCCAAAAAGGAATCCGTTGAGTTCTTCTCTATAGTTGCTGATAGGTATAATGTTGAAATTAATTAACTTGATTTAAAACAGCCGAGTTTTGCAAACGGACAGTGATGTCATTCTTGCACCTTTTACAAAACTTATTTTTAATTTTCAACTTACATTGTTTGCTTGACGTTGGGGAAGTCTTTCGAGCGATATCATTTTATAAGGCAAGGACAGTTTTAGTGAGACCGTCAAGGCGCGTTTACATGATGAGACAGAGATCACTTTTTGTACAGTGCCATTTAAACTTACCCTCTAAAAACACCCTGGTTAGATTAATCAACCGTTTCCTGGTTAAAGTGACCGAGGAAGTCTGGTTAAGTTTAACCAGGAAAATGTTAATATTTGTCCGGGATTTAAAAATCATTTATTAAATTCACCAGTACAGTTTTAATTTGACCCGAATTTCTTGGTTATTTTAAGAAAAAGAAAAAAGGTTGGTTAATCTGTGACCACAATACTGGTTAAGTCTAACCAGGGTGGTTTAAGACTGTATAATGGAAAATACTGTAATCTGAATAGAACAAGAGTGAGATCGCAAATTTTTGCTCTAATCAATCATTTTAAAGTAACTTACGTTCAACTTATCAGTATACCAATGTCGTTTGAACATCGGAGTTGGACTACGGAGTTTTATTTTCGTCCTTTGCAACTTATTAGTTTATTATTATAGACTTCTGGTAAAATTTACAACTCACTCCAAACTATATTAACCTCTTCAGTCATTAATTAAAGTGTTTAAATACATTGCAATGTTTCCAACGACAACTGTTGAAAACCTGTACAGCACAGCATTTACTTTCATCAATAATAACCTTTAAGAGTTATCATGAAATATTTTGAAGCTGTATATAAATATACATTTGGGCAAGATGTTTCTCAATGACACATTATTGAAATAAATTGTAACTGAAGAGTAATAAATTCTTCTTTGTCATCCAAACGTGATAGGCTTCCAACCTGCCGTTACTGTCAAACTAAGTGTTACAGAAGATGATAATTTTGTCAAGCAAAATGCAACCAAGCTGAAAACCCTAAACAAAAAGCTGATTTTCGAGGAAATGTGTTATATCATTAAGAATCCGTATTTCTCCGAATAAAAAAAATGTTCTTCTATTTCCTACAGGGTAGCCCACAGTACAAAGAAGTTGAGTCGCTGGTCTCCGTTCAACCGGAGTCAATTCTCTGTCAACCAATCAAAAACAGCGAAGATGACGTCATCGGTGTTGCCCTCGTAATCAATACGGCAGGTGGAAAATGTTTCACTGCAGAAGACGAAAAGGTTTGTTAGATTGCAGTTATTTCTTCCGGGCATCAGATGTTTGCAGCAACGTTAAATCGCATTTTCTTCCTTCTTCTCGACGCATTTCCAGGTACCTCAGACAATTCGTCAATCAGTGGCAATTTTATGCAATTGTCTGTGTGTGCATGTACATCGTAGGTGCATATGAACGTAATAGGTGTGACTTGTTACTCACAATAGACCATTTTCCAAAAAAGCAATTACGAAGGATCAAATAAGAAATTCGCTACGTTTTTTGCCACAGTAAAATGCCATTGACAAAAAGGACTCGTACAAAACTCTATCTTATTATCCGTTGTAATTGCTATTTACAGATGCTATTACCAAATAAATATGCAGATGTTTCAGCACCAGGCTGATGTCAAGGCGAAACGAAACACGGCTTCGACAGGTTACTTGGGGCTTGACTCTCAACATTTACCAAGTTTATTGCAACGGTGTCTTCATTTTTTATTATTATTATTTTTTTGAAGCTGTTCAAGACAGTTCTTGCCTGATTCTCGTGTCTCGTGGATATTTTAGTCACGTTGATAGCATGTGTCAGGTTTTCGCCGGCAGGGGGAAAGATAGCTGCATGTCGAATTGGCCTCCCTAAAAATGGAAAACCGTTAGTTCCCTAGTTTTACTTATGGTTGTACAATTGAAATGAGGCAGCGGTCTTGAAGACCTAAGTGGTTGACAAATGTTCCCTAAAAAATACATTTCCTAGCACCTTGCATTTGCATCTGCCTCAGGCGATGAGGTTGGTTACATGGTAAGTCCCACCTGTATATTGAAATGGTGGGGCTTTAAAACTTGTTCATCGTGAACAATACAGTATGGAAATAACTTTCTTCAAAGAAATTTACTGCAAATGCATTCAAGCTTTGGTAAGTGTTCACCATGCACACTCCAAAGAGCATATCAGAATCACTTAGCTCACCTTATTCGTAGCTTAGTAAAGTTCAAGGATGAGCAAGACGTGCATGCATGTATCGATCTAGATTAACTATGGCGCAAGTAAGAGGGACAACTTCTGGTCTTATTTTGCACAATGTAAATTTTCAAATTACCCGAAGTTTACTCCTAGATGTTGGGTACGCCTTTTTCACGTACAGCAAAAGTAAAATATCACTCTGAGGTTGCTGTGCCTTAAGCTGGTTCAACATATTGCCACATTTACCCTCAAAACTCTCAACTGGGTACTAAAATTTTTTGTTTTCTGAAAATACGGTCATTAGCAACTGTCAAAATTTATGCATGGGATATTTAGTTCTAACAGCCCCGTGTAGCTTGATTTATGTTGTAAATACTATCCAAGAATTGAAGCCAGGTGACTTGTGAAACAACTCTTTAATTTCGGCCTTTTTGTGATCCCTTAGTGGCTTATTGATCAGTTGTGAACGTCCGTCTGCCTACTATATGCTTACTATACAATATTTTGCATTTTTCAGTAAAGTAAAATCCCGTTTGAAAGTATGCCCAAAAATCGCATTTAACGGACTTTTGCATGGATCTTTTTTATGTACTTGAAAGCGGAGGTGGAACTGGAACTGAGTAAGCCTTGGTATACTTCATCTAACGAATAACACGTCAGTCACTTAATGCGATGTCAAACCAAGTGGTTATTTTATCGTAAGAGAAAGAAACCAGGACATGGCATGTAGATTGAATGTTAAGCCGGGTAGAACGAACGAGCAGATAGATATATGGTAAGTTAGCGTGTCTTCGGAATGGTGGGTCTCATGAAGATTCAAATTTGATTTGCATCCGCCGAGAAATTCACACAGGATTTACTTTAATCATGTGGAAGTATGCCGTGTAATCCACACGGAATCATACCAAATTTAAACTACGCACCGCTTACAGATCTTTAAAAAAGTGTCTAAAATCGTTTTGATGTACTGTTCTGTACCTTGTTTGCGAGGGTCAGCAAGTTTCAGTTCTGTGTAAAATTAAACTTCATTTTTAAAAGAAATTATTGAACAGAACTTCCAAATGTGGGGGCCAAGCGGGGCAAACAGAAATGTTGGAAAAGAAAAAAAACTTGTGGTTTCAAATAGTTTCTGTAAACCTTGGCATTTTGTACAGGTACTGATAGGGTGGGATAGTGGGAGCAAGAAATTGACTTAAAGGAAATATTATGTCCCCCTCTTGGCCACGCCACATGTGTTTTGTGATTCCTACTACCAGTAAGTATGCATACAAAACACCTGTTTTCAAATCAGAACAGGAGTTACTATATTGTTACAGCCTTCTCTTTTAAAGAAAAAGTTTCTTGCGAGTCTAAAGAGAAAATCGTGTTCCTTTAAAAATTTCTATAAGCTAATCTGTTTTCGTTCTTCATCACTAATTACAGGGAATTTTTATGAAGGTTTATTTTTGCAGGTCAAATTCTTCTATAAATATCTTACTCCAGACGTACGTTCAACATCTGTGTTGAACCTGTTACGATTGTACGAACCCTCAACAGTCTCCAGTTGTAACGGCATGGGGTTTTTACAGGTCAATATTCTCACGGTTGTATTAAAATACGAGATAGCCCATCACTATAAATGGACATTTCGATGCAGCGAAAATTAATAAAGTTATTTATAAAGGAATTTTTTATTCATGGAAAAATACAGAAGCAGCTGTTTTGTCTTTAAAACTTGACTAAACTGACCAACCGGATAAATATACATGGGGAGAAAATGTTGAAAAAATAAGCAAATAGTAAAACAGTTGGAAAGATATTTTAGGTCTTGATCATTTGAAAACTTTTTCAAAGTGTTTCCCACTGGGATAAAGGAATCTTTGCAGCATTTGATTAGAATAATTTTAGTAACTGCAAGGTATGGAAATATACTCACTTCCGATTGAACTTGCTACTTTTTTTTATTCCTTGCCGGAGGCGGAAAGGAATCTATGCAATCACTATGGCGTGTGCATATATATAGCTGCAGAGATGAGATGAAACGAGATCGAAACAGTACTGCCTGTAGATTGAAAGTATGTATCTATATATACATATACATATACATATATATATATATATATATATATAAATGTTTCGTAACCTGTGCGGTCCTAAAAGTTACCAAAACTTTTCATAGCTTTAATACTGGGCAAAAGTTTTATGTAAAGGACGACTTAACGTGTTTTACTACAGGTATGATTTATCTTTTTAACTGTCTTGACTGTAAAAAGCAGTATGTAGGAGAGGCAGGCTCTGAACTCAGGATTAGACATAGGGGTCACAGACAAGAATTTAAAGAGGCCACACTCCCATTGGTAGACATTTTTAGACCTGTAAACAATTTGAACTTATAGCAATTGAAAAGCTTCGGAACAACAACAAGAAAATTCGGGAAGAAAGGGAGCTCCACTGGATTTTTAAGCTTAACACTCTCGCCCCAGTGGGCATGAATGTCAAAGACGTAAGTCATAGTAGGGAGTACCTGATGTAGGCTTTTGTGATCTGCTTTATGTTTTTCTGTTGTTCTTTTAGTTTAAGTCTAGCACGTAAACAAGGAAGGCGTATCCCTCCGAAGCGTCGTGTATTCTGATTTTTATTGCTTTTGAACTTTAAAGTTTTGAAAGTCTTACACTTTTACCGTTTTACCAAGTTTTTAACATCTTTATTGCTTTGAACATTGTCACGATCTACTTTTTATATCCTGAAATTGATATATATATATATATATATATATATATAATATGTTTAATTCATGTGTGCACTCTTTATGCTGTCCCCTTGACAGGAAAACATTGTAGATCAGATGAACAACTTTGCAGCAATTTCTTGTCAATTCGCAGTGACCCTTTAACCTACCTTTTTAACGACATCTCCTAAAGACCCCCAACTTTACTCCCATTACAAGAACGGCTGTAATGAGCAGTAGATTATTAAACAGTTCATGAGCCAAACTTAGATGGACAGTCTCTGATTTCTTAAGCAGTTCTAATAGGTCTCCAAGTCAAAGAAAACTTCATAACCATTTTCAGCGTTAAAAATTTTTTGTAGAGCCCCTGAATACTGCAGAAAGTTTTGGACGTTGTTTTACTCCATCCGAATCCTTCCGGACATCCAAAACTTCAATCATCTTAAAGCTGGGGTTTCAGTCAACTGTTAAAATTCTACAGTATCCTTGCGCACATATGCAAATTGTTAAAACTTACCTAGTTTGAATCGAAGAACTTCGAAATTACTGGACAGACACTGTTAGATTAAGCCAGTACTGGGAATGGATGACCACGCCCTTGCCAACAAGTGTCGGTTATCTTATATAAAAGCCTTACTACTCAAGTTGCTGCTAGTACGGGGCCACTTGTAGCTGGCAACGTGCACTAAAATGGCCCCTGAAGGTTCGGGGAGCGCAGAATTTTAAAAAGAAACAAGACCTTGAAAAACTCCTAGTTACTACAATAAATTTAAACAAAACTCAAGTGAATTAGGCCCATAGACCAAAACTCTTGAGAACTATCCGACAGTATTCCTTTTTTCAAAGCCCCGTCGACTCCCTGGCACAGAGCCAAGGGGCGAAACCAAACGTTAGCCTACGTCCCCGAAAGGACAACATACTTAGGTGACCAACCTCTCGACCCTCAGACCTCTACATCAAGGGTCTGTCATGCGTGGTCCGTTCTTGACTGACTGAAAAGAGCAGATACTACACATGATCTTAGCCAAAAGGCCGATAAGTATTTGCGGATTAGGTATAGCCCTTCCAATTATAGCAGCTTGTGATGTTATGTTGCTTTGGAGTCACGGAACTAAAGATAACCTTAAAGGGTTGATAAGGCGTTTTCACTCTATTCTTATTAGCTTCATAGCACTATCAACTTTCGGCTATGTATGTACTTTCTAAGGAGTTATGACACTAGGTGAATATGCTGACGTGGTGAAGGAAGGGGTGGGGACTAAGATTTACATACAATTACGTTAGTACTCACCTAAGTATGTTATAAGTATTCTGAAAATTAATCGTACTAGTTACTAATTTCATGTTACAGTTGTATAAAAAGGATTAATACAAACAAATGGAAACAAATATTCCATCCGTTGTTTTAGTTTAGGTTTTACACAGTGAGATAAAAGTTAGTGAAATTTTCTGAAATTCCTCTTCTAAAATTACATCACAAACACATTTTGCCTGGGAAAGTCTTGAAAAACAAGCATTTTATACGACACATTGAAAATATTAGTATCGTCTAAGTACGTGTGTTTAAAACATGTAAGCGGTAATAAAAGCATAGAAAGTCGATTTTTTTTTATTTCAAAGTGTATATTTTAAGAGATATTGCATACTTATGTCAATTGGCCTACTCATTTATTGTGTAATATGCTATTCATAGTAGATAATTTCTACCATAAGTGTGACTTAATTTCTACCATCCAGGGATTAATGGCCAAGGAACCTCTCCGCTTCAATTACTCCCAGGCTCCTGAAGAACACTTATCACACGAGCCAGAATCATATCAAATATTTTATCAGGTTTCGTGCAAAATGGACTAAAGTTGGTAAAAAAAAAACAGTTCGGTTCAATTGCTGGAGATAAACCACTGCAGTGGCGCTGCCAGACTTTAGTGATTGGGGGCACCACCGATGATGCCATCTTTGCGTAAATTGCACCCTTTTTTATGTCCCCTTCGTTTGTGTACAGCGGTGGGGATCCTTCCTTTGTCACTACATAAAGGAGCCGTCCTGGGGGAGGGGTTTGTGAATTTGAGGTTGATTGGATGCAAAATGGTGCTATCTTTGGGATATTTTTTGGGCTGATCATATATGACTGCAGATCATATATGACTGCAAGTGTCCATAAGTTAGTGAACTCTAATTTTTGGCTAGGTGAAAGAGGAGGCTATGCTGTCTATGAGAAGAACACGTTGCCAACAAACCTCTTAAAGCCCCAACCCCCTTCTTTTTGAATACTACTCCAAAATACGTGCGTGGAGTTAGTAAGATGAGGTTTTACGGCCTAGTTTCTAACCAATTGGTTTAAGTCGAGCCGGCCAGGGCCTTTTTTCCAGTTGTGGCTCGTACACAGAAACATTCTTTGACTATCACTCAAATTTTCCTTTGCTTTACTTTGCATTACAAAATAGTATATAAGGCTGGCAGATACCTATATAGGGCCTCCCGGAAGCTCAGGATCGATTACATAACATGGGGGCAATGACATAATGCTTACAGTTGCCACGTAGTATGTTCTGTGATCGCCGGCCTGGGAGGAGGGGTTTAAGGGGAGAGGTATCCCCCTCCCCTTTGAAAATTTTTGAAAAATTGGGTGTCCTTACATGCAATCTGGTGTCACATATGCTACCTTTCAAGTAGGATTTTGTATTAAATTTTTTTACCAATTTAGGGTACTAAAAAAGCCCGGCATCATTGAGGGGACCCATGGCTCAGTGACCCTAAATACGAGATGAATATCTCCTTTTTAAATTGTTGTGATCAGAATAGTACCCCGGTTACCTTCATAATGGTCACGAGATGGAATGCAAATCGTGACGCATGCACGCGAAGCACGCAGAAAATTTTCGTTAGATAGGATTTCCATGAAAAAACCTGCATTCTGAATCTTCATCGAGACACTTTCAATTGCCAAAATAACATACATGGCACTCAAAAGCCAGTTTTTACCTGGTAATTCGAAAACAACTTTGGAATTTTGCTGCTGTGCTTCTCTAGGAGTTGCTATCGGAAGATATTGATAATAAGAACAACATCTTGGTAGGATTTGAAGAGCGCGAAGCGCGCGAAAAGTTTGATAGTTTGCGGAGGATTTGCGAAAATTCTGATAGTTTGAGAAGCATCTGTGATAGAAAATATTTACCATAGATCAATCTCTCGGTCGAAACACACCTCACCCTACCCCCTACAGAAATCCATAGCTTAAACGCCTTTTGGGATCATTTTAAAGTTTTTAGAATTTTTCGATTGGGGGCGCGCCCCCATCCCCCTGCCGGCGCTACTGTAAACCAGTGAGAAATACATAACAGAGAGAAATACATAACAGAGAGAAATGAATAAGTATTTGTACAAGCAAAGATCTGTGTATTTTGAGAATGGAACAGCTAATCCGAATTCGCTATCGAGTCTTCTTCAAGACAGACACTCATCACCCCAAAGTACATTTTTGGTGTGGGGATATCAAAATTCTCGGTTGGTGACTGCTCTTTCATTGACATCAATGTTTGTAAATTCAAAAGCTGCAGAGTAGCTAACATTAAAAAATGCAGAGAGATTATTCATATTACACATTATAGCCTTGTATGCTCACCAGGACATGACCTTAAAGTAATAAAAAGATTTGTATCTGCACACGCAGGAGCTTGACACAGCTATGGGAGGAGCTACACGTTACTTCTGGGCGAATTGCAACTGTCTGGGATGACGAGAATTGCCCTTTAAGTTCTCGAACAAACCCAGGGATCATCCCGTAACACTAAATCCTGTCAACTTGAAACTGCACAGAAAGTGCACATACTACTAAGGATTTAAATTTGACTATACCGGAAAGAACTAGTAATATTTCTTCAGTTTTTTGACATAATGGAGTTGAGAAATATTTAAGTCTTGTTAAACATGTAATTTTCTCGAGCTTTAATAACATCTCGTGGTGGAGCTGTAAATTTTATTCTAAGGAATTGTCAGATCTATTTCTTTTATATTTAATTATAAGTTTAAATGAAAGTCTGACTTTATCTTCGTGGAAACATGCCAAAACGTCACCCGTACCCACAAAATTCACTTGAGTGATTTACTACGACCTATCCGGTTTAATTACATGCAGGATATTCTGCTCTCACATGTTATGCAGTCTATGTTATCGCAAATGGAGACCCACATTTGCACACAAAAGGGGAGTTTCATACACATATCTCATTCTTTCGCTTGTATATGACATAGTTTCAGAGCAAAGCAAAATGACACAACTTTGTCAACAGTCCTATTTACAGACTGAACAAGCACCTTCAACACAGATTTGCCCAATCGATAAATTTAGACCTGAGCAGCTTTATCAAAGAACCTTGGCTCATTCACTAGTTTCCATTTTTTTTCAAGGACAGATGGTCTAGACAAGTAAAATTGCAAAAGGGATATTTTTCCTTAATCGGATATTAAAGGTGGCGTTCTTCAGGAGGTCCTCTCTAGGCGCCTCGCTTCACAGTTTACACTGATCGCATTCATACTCTCAACAATTGTAATGTTATGAAGTATGCCAATGGAACAGCTGTTTCGTGCAATATTAGTTAATGTACTGATTGTAAAGTTCAAGACGAGTATGTGTTTTATTGCTGGTTAATTTTTGTCAGAAAAAATTCTCCTTTTGAATCTACAGAAATGAAAGGAAATTGTAGTTGAAAATATTAGTGTTACGCACAAAGGTTTATTGCATGTTAAAGAGAAGAGAACAATAGCCAATGGTTCATGTACTGAAGGAAGGCCTACGTCTTTCATTATGAATTCCGGATTCCGTCTGCATTGACAATAAGTTAACGCTTACCAATCATATCGCGAAGATGTTGGCGAAATATTTTTTCAATATATTAGCGTTAACTGTCTCGTATTTTAGATGTAAAACAAAAGTGAAAAGGTGTTTACGGCGTCTATCCTGGCCCACCCTAGAATTTGTAGTTCCAGTCTGGTACCATTTTCTACAAGTTAAGGACAAGAATAGAATTAGAAGTTTTCAAACATTATGTGCAAACATTTCTCGATTGGAGTATGCGAAGGTTGTATGCAAAGTAAATGAATCTGAAAAAAAAATGAATTTGTTAGACTTACCAAAGAGAAACCTGTTTTGCACAAAACAGCGTTTTAGATCATTTACTGTATAGGTTTTTAGAAAACTTTTACGATTAGTTTCATTCTTAACTTTGCTTTTCTTAATCTTCTTCACTTTGACATGTCTTAACCTGTTGTTCTTTGTTGTTTTAAATTTTAAATTTTCTTATATGTGTATTTACACGTACGAAAACACACGTAAGTAACAGCGGTTCAATTATACTCAATGTGTTTTATGAATGATTGTCGTAGAGTTATTGAAATTATTCAAAAAGCCCACATATAGTCACACATATAATCATTTAACAAGGAGAAGAACGAATAACTGGAAAATACGAAAGGACACTCCCCTTTCATATTACCTTTGTGGCAGTCCTCAACTCAATTTTGAGTGCTTCCTGTAAAGAGAACTTTTTGCACCTACATATTAAAAATAACCTCGGTTCTGTTGTAACTCCCCGGTTTGTTACACTTTTGTAAGATTCCAAAAATTGTAATTTCCTCATTACAGCGTTTTTGCCTGATTTGACTTTCATCGCCCAAGTTAAGACTTCCCACCTGCTCTGCTGTTTTTGTTACGTTCACAATGCCCTGTGCCAAATTTGCCACTTTCGATCGCAATTTTGGCAGCCTGCTCAAACCAAATAGCTGCACGATCACGTATCCATCCAGGGTGTGACGACGGAACAAGAGCAGAGTCAGACAGGGAACGTGCTTCTGAAAGAAAGACGCATTTGAGCATTCAATTTTTGAAACATACATGCGCCAAGGATGCTTCAGGCACGCTCCGGCCCTTTCATTTGTTTATCACGTTTAATATATATGTTAACAGCCGCAGGGGTCGCATGCAAGATTATACTACTTAAACACACAGGAAGGTTTTCTACATGATCGTCACAAAAATTTGTGTGCGGACAACGTTTGTTCAAATGAATGGACAAAATTAGACAGCAACACATTTATTGGCAAAATTAGATCCCCACCATAACAAAATGATTGAGATATAGAACTCACGAATTTACTGTTTTACAGTCGCAACACACAGTTCAGTCGAAGAAGCAACTTGAAGACTTGTTCCTTGCAAAAGATACAAAGCTTTGCTAAACTAGATCATTCTACACGTAGACTTATGTAGAATTTAACTTACTAACGGGAAGAGAAAACCTATACAGCGCCAGTATACTCTGCAGGTTCTGTGCATAAGGCGTGCAGGCCCCGTCCTCGTAACTTACAACTGTCAATCCATGCACTTAATTAGGGGCTAAGATGTCAGCAATTTGCAGTCCCTCGCTGCGACTCAAAAGTTAGACAATATATCTGATTAGAAATTCTACTCGTTAAAACGCTACGAACAACCACAAAATACATCCGATTGGAATAAACTGTTCAAGGGACTGTTTCATTCACCTTGAATTAGAGCTAGTGTACACGTCGTTTTATTCAGTGACGTGAGTCATTTGGGTGTAAAAGAATGTGCGAGAAAGGCGAGACAGAGGAAGTGGGGAAACAAGAAGGAGGAGCAAGAAGGAAGAAAATTTGGGAAAATGTAATCTTAAGAACGAGCATGGATAGAATTTTCGATACTCCTGTTTCAGCTTTCTCCCTCTGGAAATGATGACCGTTATTGATGTACCTGACAATGTCTTACAGAGCTGGCGCCATAAACTCAAGATCCTTACGTAGAAAACGTCAAGGAAATTCTACTTACTAAATGATTATTTTTCAGGACTAATCCAAGGCAGTGTATTTTCCCTTCAATACTTTATCGACAAGTGGTAATATTTGACAGGTTGAATGAACATTATAATAGCATTGCAGCCTTCTACTAACATCCATCTTTTGAAAGTTTTCCTAACGGCGATCCATGCTCATAAAACAATGAACAGATGAATTATGAAAAACGTGTTACAGAAACCTATCCAAACCGCTATAACAATGGAAGCAAGTTAGCATATAAGGTTATTAAACCAGTCATTCTATTCAGAAACTATATATACATTATATATAATGTTTTTGAACTAACATGGTATCAGGTGCATACTTGAATTATGTTGCTCTGCTATGTGTTAATTGTTCGACGAATTTTCGCTTCGCTACTAAAATTTATGTCCTTTGATCCTTTGGGTAAATGGCTTTTCAAAAAAGGCACTTTAAAAAATATTTTCTCAGACTTTGCGACCCTTCGAGAAATCGAAAACTTCCTGGGTTAATGCAAACAGAAAACTTTACCACAAGAAGGCAATTTTCGTTAGCCTAAACCTTTGTTAATGCCTTCGAAGGTAGACGCGTTGGATGTAAAGTATTTGACCTCAAAAATGTCTACTGTAACAGGGAAATGTTATGGACAGCTCCCTGATTGTAACTGAAAATCGTAAAGGCGCCATCTGAACACATGAATTCGAATCGAGTATTACGTCAAAGTGAACCCGTTACCTAGCAACTTGAGGAAGGGAAGTCCCAGATACTTCACAGCTTGATTAATGAGGCTTAATGGATGTATTTATTTCAAACAACTGTACTAGTCTAGTAACATTGCAGAAATCTTTATGAAACAAAAGATATTGGGGATGGTTCGATTGCACGCAGGCATCATATATAGTGACATCAACACCAATACACTGTAGACAGTTTCAAAAGCGAACACAAAACCCAAAGTTTAATGAAATGTAGCTCCACATTTTAAGTCAAGAATAAATACATATTAAGGAAAGAATTTGTCATTTTATTCACAGTATGTAGATTGCCCAAGTATGACTCCTTAGTTAAAAACAAACAGATTCACTATTACGCAAACGTTGGCAAATTTACAAGTGCAATCAAATGTCATCTTAATTGTAATTAAAGACGCTGTGTGAAGTCGGTAGATAAGTCTAGTCAACACCTTACAGTCTAAATCAATATCTTTGAGGAGGAATAATAAAAAGAAAAAAGTATCGAACGTTTATGCCACTTAGGAAGGCTTCTGTCGAATTGATTAGTTCACTGCAGGCTTGTATCATCCTTCCAGTACGTGCCACGAATTCTAAATATGACGGGCGTGCAAAGAAGCGTGATGTATGTGGTTTTTCATGATATGATTCAAACAGTTTAGAATTGAAACTATATCTGTTGAACACCCACGGGTAGAGATGTAGCAGCAGCGGCAACGTAAGGGTAAAGAAGAAGATGAGCAAGTACTAAATGTAAAGGTGGGAGACAACCTGCTTCTGTCTGGAATTAATATAAACGAAATGAGTCTAAACATATAAACATGGAGACCATCATTCATACTTTATGGGCATACAGAGGCTTATTCGACATTTTATTTTATTTTTGTTTTTGAGAAAATCGTCTTTTAAGCTTCGGGAGAAGATGGAAATAAAACACTTTAGTTTACACTACTTGAAAGAGCGGTTTAACTTTAAAGATGTCTATCTTAAGGATAGTGACAAAGGCGGTATCATGATCTTTTCATTTTGGGTGTTTTGCTGTAAATAAGTAATAAATGAATGATGAAAATGACCGGCGAGAGGAAAATAACAGGATTTCACGGCCGTCGGTCGATTGCAATTTCAGAGCGTTCATTGAACTGTATGTTAGTTAGAAATTGAGTGTAAATCATAGAATTCATAACTCAAAGTACTTCATTTCATGTCTATATAGAATCCACACCGAACAAGTAAAACCCTTTGTGTACCTTTCAATGCATGCACTTTTAATTGTGAATGGGGGAAAGCTAAAGCTAAGCGAAATCTGCGAGACATGCAATACGTTAAAAGTGGAGATATA
>WURT03659143.1:0-10135 GCA_009936505.3 Holothuria glaberrima
GTGAAGTTTGTAATTTTCCCATGCCTCTTATGCAATCACATTCCCATAACATTTGATTGTTGAGGAGAAAATTGGTTGTAAAAGTTTAAAGAAAAACAAAGGAGTGCTCATTAATGTGAGGCTATGGCATCATACGTGCTTGCTTCAAGTTCACTTTCTGTTGAAAATGTGACAACTTGATCTGTAATATCTTGAGAACCACATGTCGGATTTTTACCAGATTGCTTAGAATAAGTACCCTTCTAACATATCAAAACTTGATTTGAGCTTAGACCCTTCTTTTAAACATTTACAGTGACTTCTGTTATGTGTAGAAGGTGCCCAGGGCTATTTTATTACCCAGGGACCACGGTGGTCGTGGACTGCCCTCACTATTGAAGAACTTGTTCCACCTTTTTACAATTCTTTAATTATTTGCTCTGATTGAAATTCTGGTGTGCTTATCAGTCCTTTTCTATTTCCTTAACACAAAGACAATGCCATCCCACAATTTGTAGTGTTTTCTTCCAGTTTGGGGTCCAGCACAAGCACAGTACTACTTTAGCCATATTTCATTCTTTAAAACAAACATCAAAATGACACCTAAGTTCTTACCTCCATCCTTTAAAATGAGCTCTTGTTTTATCTCCTACTAGACCTAAGTTACTGCCCTCCTGATGGCCCATAGCATGCCTCTTCCCGATGTCATCTCTGTTATTTTCGCTCAGTCGCAACGGGTCCACTAGCCCCCTCTGCAAACTTTCTCGTAACTTTATCCTCTTTCTATTGTTCGGGGGTGTATTAAGATTCCTTCCAGGGATAATAGGTTTGCTGTCACCTTGGCTATTATCGTTTTGGAATAATACATTATTTGGAGGATTGTTTTTTACTCCTCCCTCAGGTTTTTTGTCCTTCTTTTTGGCATCTTTATCACTTTCTTCGTTAACAGAACTAGCGTCTGATGACTCTTTTTCTTCTTCTTCTTTAACTGCTTGTTTTTGGGGCGGCTTTTTTCTTGGCAGTACATGTGCTTTATTGTTAGCACTATTCTCAGAGCCAGGGTCATGATAAACAGGGTGTTGCTGCTTTGCAACTCCAGGGTAGTCCTCCTCAGGGAGGGGTCTGACATCTTCTATCAGCCATAGACCATAAAGAGCATCTGACGGCAGAAGAAACACAAATAAAATTAAACATTCAAATGATGCACCTACTAATGACAGCTGCCCTTCTATTTACTTGCCAAAACTTTTACTGAATACAAGATGTTAAATCATCATCCATCTTCTGATGTAAACCCCTCATGCAACATTTTTTCCATTTTCTTCCTTTCACACAAACAAACAAACATAGCATACAATAATATTTTTGTCACATGGTATCACCTATAACATCCTTCTCTTTTCGTTCCTTTGGCTATCGGCTTAATGAAAATAATGATTAAAACTTAAATGTAATGGCTAAAGGTATCCTTAAACTTTTCCCAAACCTCAAGCAATAATGACTGTAAGAATCTTAGATGAAATCCTACCTAAAATTATGACAAATACTTTGATTAAATGTATTAATACTCTGTCTGTTTCTAAAATTCATTCAAGCTGATGATTTACAAAACTAGGCTTCGACTTGATAAAATGGACACCTGCTTAGAAGCATGTTTGAAATTACACAACGATTCTCGTCACTGTCTCTAGCAATATTTCACATTAAGGTGCCGCCATGTTTTGCTATGATCAGTGGTAAGTGGCTAAACAGCTTACTTTTGCAGGGTTCCCAATATTTCATGAAAAAACCATTCCCTTAGATTTTCCTTGAGTTTTCCCAGAAAAATTTTCAAAATTCTAGGATAATTGTTCCGACTTTTCCAGTTTGACACATAAAGCTGTCTAGACAAGAGTAAAAATTTTAACAGATGAGACTATTTTCTTTTATTATACAAATCAAATTTCTTACCTTTTACCCAATTTGAGGCAATTTTTTCAACTCCTTAACATTCCCTGACTGGGAAAGAAAACTTTGAAAGAAAACTTATTTTCCATCTTTATCATGATTTACAGAATAGTTGAGAACCCTATTTTTAGAAAACACAAAATGCTACAATTTTCCACAAATAATAAGCGAGGAAAGTTTCTATTAATACCATTCAATGAATATTCATCCCAATCACTGGGCCCATTGTCTTCAGCAAAATAAATCTGAGTGGTGTATGGAAACGGGTCTTTTACTCCTTTCTGGAAGAGCACAATGGTCCAAAAGCCTGGGGTCAGTGGACCACAGTTGATGGTGTTGATGAAGCGAACAGTATCAGACTAGTGGAGAAAGGAAAGATTGTGAGTGATAAATACAGACATGAATGGATGCTGACTACCAGGGTTATAGCTACAAGCATTATCTTCATGTCACATGTGCATAAACTGGAACACCATCTACTGTCTACAAATTTTATATTCATGTTAAGAATGGTATAGGGTACAAATTAGGGTACAAATTTAATATTTTTAGAGAGGGGCTGCTCTCAAATACTTTGGAGAAATACCCTTCCCCCTCCCCCTAATTTTTCTTACAGTTGGTACTTTTCTGCCCTCCCCCCCCCCTTGACATCTCTTAATGAGTGGAAAACCAGGAATCTTCCTGTTTTGTACCCTGGTCTACATTGTGGTCACAAACTGGTCATCACTGCCTCATTGACATACATACAAACTAAGTTTAGTCCATTTTCCAACATGTTAATCCTTGTTAAAGTTTCTTCTAGAAATCTGTGGTCTTTAAAACAAAAAGCCCAACAGTATTCCTTCCATGCCACAACCACTGAAATTTTAAGCTACAACAGTAACAACTTTGAAATAAAATTTCCCCCCTAAGTTTTGCTCAAATTTTGAATATCCAAAACAGGAAGATATATACTGTTAAAAAAGTCACGTTCATAAAGTTTGTTCATTTCAATGATGTTGATATACTCTGTACTTTGCTAGACCTACCCCAAATCAAATTCATTCAGTGATCAACATGATCTGAACTGAACCCCACCAACTGTCCTCCATTAGAGGTTTCATTGGTTAACTCATTAATTTCTCCACACTATCAGTTATCAAGTAAAAAGTACTCACTTTAAAGGGCAAAAAACAGTCCCCCTCTATCTCCCACCCCCCTCATTTTGAAAACATCAATTGAAACTTTAAAATAATGATAATGATGCTAATAAAGGACTTAATATAGCACCACCTTCATAAGATATGTTTGGTGGCATTTACACAGAAAAAACCTCCAGAATAAAATACAATTTAGATTTAAAAGGGCACCAGTAATTAGCCTGGCTGCTGTATTCTTCACATATTGAAGGGGGGGGGGGGGGTTAACATAAACTGTGAAATGCTGTTGAATAAAGAATTAAGTCCATCCTAAACGTAACAAACACTTGCACAACCTCCTTTTATTTCCCTCAAAAGTCTCTATCATGATATTTAAGAACAAAAATATGGCATACTAAAGGAAAACCACCCCAGTGCCTGTATGAAAGGAACAGTTACATGTTAAAAATATTGTCACTGGATTGCAAAGGTACCATCCATGAATTAGCAATCAGAGGGAGTATTCTTCTTTGAATTACTCTAAAGGCATTTGCCCTTTAAAGAGAGGTACTTTGTTGACACCTTACAAAGAAGGATATGTTGAAGACTGGCTTAACTCTGTTTGTTACATATGCTGATTGGAAGAGGCACCCCTGAATAAGTGTTCGGCTACGTTCTGAAATCACAACCTTGTACCACTGTACTATTGTACGGAGGGTACGGACACTGTCTGAGATGCTGAGAGGCAGACATGCATGTTTTGACATTTGAGATAAAAAAGGGCTGGGATTTTTGACAGCTACGGGTATTATCATTTCAATTCCTGCTGTCAGGTTATAACGGATAAACAGCTAACTTTTCAAGGGAGTACCAGAGGAGTCCCTGCCGGCATCAGTGACTTACTTGCTGGACAGTTGGATGAGGCTTCTTAAAGGTGACAACTACTTCAAGAAAACATTTCACTTCTCCAATGTCGTTGATAAGACTGGCGTTGAAGTGGATGGATGGATTGTTGACACCCTGGGGATACCGGACGTAGGTGAAACTGTCAGGGCTACGGTGATCAAAGCTATCATCTATGCATAAAGAAAACTAAAATATTAAAAGGAGGATTGCACCAGACAAAACTTGTTCAATGTCTAAAATTAACTTACATAATTCAAATACAAAACAATAAAATCAGTCACCAGTCAGAGATAATTTATTCAATGACTCACAATGTTTGGAGTTGCTTCCACAAGGATACTCTTGAATGGTATCTCAATCAGAATTATGTAAGAAAATAGAACTGCTATGGAGTGGAGGGTTTATGTCATTGAGGCATATCAAACAATAAATTTGGATCAAAAGGCAAGAGACACCTCTAACTATCCCATCCCTCAAATGAGAATGGTTTCATTCCTATAAAAATTTCTTTACCTCTTATACCGCTCAGAAAAAGAAAATAAACATCACTAAAGCACTTTCATAAGGAAGGGGGGAGGGGGAGAATAAAGAGATTTAGACATAGCTATAAATTTATTCTTATCCCATCACCACTGAATACATGACTTGCTCCTCCTACCAACAAGTCTTTTACCCATCTACTCCAGTTGCATTTGTTTGTTTACCTACCCTCCTCTCAATCTTTAAATTATTTCTGCTATTGAAAAACTAACTGAAGCTTGAACATATACATCATGTTAATAGACAATGCTAGCTCCAAAGGGACAGGGGATGGAGGAGGTGCATATGCCACAACAAATAAAATTTCTTTCCCTCCCTCCTTCCACTTCCACCCCCCCCCACCTCCAATCAATCATTCTACAAACTGAAATTATGCAGCTGACACATATATTGCATGCCTGCACTTCCCCCCCCCCCCTCTCCCAGTTTCAAAACCCTGGTGCTTTCACTCTTTCTAACACCAGTCCAAACTTTTCTTGATGAAGATGCTAAAAACTAAAGGATTCTGTGAAAAACGTCAGAAGGAAGCAGCAACAATTAAACTTTTGTTCACTCTCATCTCCACCCATTTGTCCCCCTAATCATTCTGCAAACAAATTATGCAGCTGACATGTGCTACCTTGTACTCTAATACTTTCTTCTCGCCCCCTCCAATCCAGCCCCTACCCCCATGACCCCCACCTTGCTTTTGACAACCTGCCACTGCCACTACTTCTAACACAAGATTGAATATTACTTCAGGGGGATGCTAAATACCACAAGGATTCTGCCAATCATCACAGAAACAGAATCTGGAGATGAGAGGCACCCATGAAACAATTGATTTGACATGAACTAGTAAGGAAAGTATTCACCTGGGAGATTTTCAA
Organism: Holothuria glaberrima; assembly: GCA_009936505.3. Taxonomy (NCBI): domain Eukaryota; kingdom Metazoa; phylum Echinodermata; class Holothuroidea; order Aspidochirotida; family Holothuriidae; genus Holothuria; species Holothuria glaberrima. Next base: position 5,360 of record WURT03659143.1, read on the forward strand.
TCTCGTTGCAACCCTGAGCTTTAGCAATGTTCTCATTGACATTCACATATGAAACCATTTGGATTTGCTTGCCGCCAGCTTTCTCATGAGGAATGATATTCACTTGCTTCACTGGAACTTTCCTACAAAAAAAAAAAGGAAAAAGAATAAAGAGCCAAAAAGAAAAAAGTAATAAAATCAGTCACCTAGCACAAACAATCAGAGGTAATTTATTCAAGGATCACAATGTTTGAAGTTGCTTCCACAATGATTCTCTTGATTGATTATCTCGTTCTGTAATAATGATGATCATTTTCAACTTCAAGTGAATTTTTTCATCACATCATACAAACAGAAGGCAGACTCCTCAGCGTGACTAAAGAAAATGAAAACCTGTATAGAGCTTATACAGTTGCCCTGACTTTTATTTCAAATCCTCTGATGAACCTCTTACAGCTTTACATCATGCTGAAGAAGCAAATCAAGCACTTTTCAAGACAAACACTTTTCTCAAGCAGAGCACGTATTGGCAGAGTTTAAATTAATTACTCAAGTTAGTTGAAGATGAATGAGAGGGTAATAATAAGAATACTACAATTATTCTGCATTTTATTCTCAAAGGATTTTCAAGCACTTCATTAAAATCATCTTGTGAAATGGAAAAAATGAAGTACTTTAAAGGCCTTGAAATAAAAATTTCAATTTCAGATACTTTCAAGTTTTCCAAGACTGCCTAGAAATGCTGTTGTTGATGCATGGGACCTAAGATCTTACACACAATCCAATGAGATGAGAACTTCCTTTACCAACAATTACTGACAGAAGAATCCTAACATTCTGGTCTTGAAACAGGTTTATTTTTCAACACTGAATGAACAAAAATGTGAATGAAACCTGGAGTTTTAAAAGAAAGCTTTAAGTTGAGTGGGTTTCTCAACTTGGAATTAAAACAAAATTTGCATTTGTTTTTCAAGAAAGGTCACTTCTGCTGAGAAAACTGTACATCCAACTTGGTTGACAAACCAACCTCACATTGACATGATTAGGGATCTGACCCAGACTTTCCTGGTTGCTAGGCTTGATTATCCTTACAATGTCATAGCATTTATCCACTCAGCAGCATCACTAGCTCACACTACAGGTAACTGATCAAATGGAATATGGCCCATCAATCAACCTTACAGCTACTTTCCTTACCCAAAGACCCTTTTCCAAATAGGAAATTAAAAAGGATTGTGGGACAGAGGTTTTGGCATGCATCATTTTTGTCAATGTCATTTTACTGTGGTGCAAAACAAAGCACACCGAAACTCTATCCCACAATCCTTTGTAACTGAAATTGGACAGGGGTCTATTGAAGCGGTTAAAGAAACTGATTTTTTTTTCTCCTCTTCAAAAATAACTGATAAAAGGTTAAGGCAAAGTCACCTTGATATTATAAGTAGAATTTTTCTTTACCTGTCACTCGTGACATGACTGGATATGTACAGTGCCTTGAGATGGCCTCGACTAAAGCAGTTGGTTCTTGATTGAGGAATCTGATAAAAATAAAGGATACAAATCGATATTCACATCATGGTGACCCAATGTGGGCTTCTTGCTATACCTGCTAAAAATCCTGCCAAAAAAATAAGTTTATGAAGAAGTTTCTAGCTCCTCTTCATATACATTAAATAAAACTATTATGCGGATGAGAAACACACTTAAATTTGACAAGCACTCTGAAATGTTTTTGAAAGAGGTAAAATTTTGGAGATGTCACTTTCCTGTGTGACCATAGATACAAGCAAGCACTTTCACTGATGTTGTGAATCTTACAAATCAATATAACAGGGGATGACAAAGGCACAAATTTATCTTTCCCATTATGAAATGGGAAGGAACAGTCCATAAATTGACAAATAAAATGCCCCAGATCAAAACTTATCTAGACTGGCAAAAATGTTTTTTGACTAAACACATTCAAATTTGTAATTTTTTCTTCTCTTTCCATTTCCAATCACTTTCATTACTAGGTTCAAAGAAAATGTCAAAATAAAACACTCACAAAGGACCCTCGTAATACCCGTACTGAACTTGTCGCTCTTTCATACTGTTGAGATAAAAACAAGGGAAAGAATGGTTACATTCATCATCTTACATGTTTATATAACCAACAGGATGAAGGCATAACAAACATTAACACCCACACGATTGAAACATTGGCATAAAAAGGAGGCTTTAGGCTTGAATCTATTTTTACTAGGTGAGAGGGGCACTTATTCCAAGCATTCCAGTAAATTTTGCATTGAAATCCCATGAGTGGTTCTCCAGATATTAGCAGATGAAGTTGTCACATTTTCAATCCCACGTGGGCTTGAAGCAAGCACATGTGACATCACTACATTACAATAATGGGCTCTATAGATTTTTTGAACAGTTTTGTCTTTCATTATCTTGTGTTATTCTAATATGAATCCAGGAGAGGCATGGGAATTTTACATATTTCAAATTCCGTATGGGAAGCTCATATCCCCATCAACTTCTAGGTCAAAACAACAGATTGAAAAACATAGAAAACAAAGCACTGCTCATCAATGTGAAGAGATGATACCTCTGCTTGCTTCAAGCTCACTTTGTGTGGCAAATATAGTAACTTCATTGGCTGATATCTCAAGAACTACAAGATGGAACAGAACGAAAATTGTTAAATTCACCAGAATGCTTAAATGAAGTTCCTCTTTCACATATCAAAAACAATTCTTTGCTTAACCCCTTCCTTAGACAATCTTTTAAGACTTACTCAAGACCAACGTAGCCGTGTTCAAGGTTGGAAGAATAATGAGTACAATTATTTTATGCACCTTTAGAAGAAAAATGTGCACTTATTTTTATGCCCATAAACCTATTGTGAAAACAAGTACCAACACACCTTCAGTAATGTTAGTGTGAAGATTGCACTAAACAATTTCTAAACCACAAGACAAATTTTCCAAACATTTAAAATTCACTGTCATTCAACACCATACAAAAATTTCACTTTATTTCCATACTATCCCCAATTTTTCTTCTTATGTGAAAAAACCTGAACAAAATTACATTCTTGCAGACAAACCTCGAGAAGTTTATATGCACAAGTAGAGATATAGATGACAAATAACTAGTAATTCCACTGAATCAAGATAGGTGGGCCTTAGACTTCATATTATTCCATAATCAAATTACCCTAAGAGGAAAAGTGCTCCTGCATTCTGCATGGCATCCAGATTGTTCTTCAAAAGGAAACACTGAATTTGTGACACAGACAATTTTAGATCTTTAAAATCATGATTGATAGATACAAAAAGATAGACTATTAATTAAAAGGAAGTTGGATCATTATATTTTAAAAAAATCAGGTTCTCAGGGTGAGAAATTTACTGTTTTGTAGCTCATGAATAATAAACCAACTGGTTAGAAACTGAGGCGTAAACCTCATCTAACTCTAACTCCAACTCATGAATAATTTGTTCACCCAAAGTTTCAATTTTTTTAAAAATATGTAACACTCATAACTCATGAAATGCATAATATATTTATCAGTAAAGCTTCTACATTGCCAGAGTTTTTTGGTGAGAAGAAATGGTTAATAATAACAAAATACATTTTTTCTGTCTGTTCAGTCTGTTCCATGCATATGATGTGTAAACACATTTCCCTCCAACAAGTGGCAAAAGGTCTTCCATATCAAATAATTCTCATAAAATGACACTTGACTGCTTGGTAATTACATTGATTTGTAGTGAGTGACTTTCAAGGGACACCTAAAGGGTACTATATTTCATTTCTCCCAAGACTGGCAATGTTATGGCAATAAATCAAATCTTGCCAAGTTTCCTACAAAATACAGCATATGAGAAAACCCTGTGTTTATTTTCCAATCAGTATCAGAGGAAGATGTAGGCCATTCTTTTGGCCTCCTCCCATCTCCCTTAATAGAGTATGTGCGTTAACGTCATAACACATGGTTTTGTCAATCATTTTGGATGACAAAAAAGGAACTGCCACCCACTCAGGTAATACAGCTTTTTGCTTATTTCTTTCGTTGTCTTTCCAAAGCGTGAGAATTTCTTCAAGTGAAACTTTCTTTTTCTGCTCTTGGAGACATGTGCAACAAACAATAAGCAATTTAAACAATTTTGGCCAAAAACATTACCTACCAGCACAGCTAAAGGACCTTTTTAAACCAGCCTTCCGTAGTAAGTCAAGGTAATAAGGTCCGGTTTGCTGTCCAGATAAATTAGTCACGTGGAACAAAATATGTCATCATTCTCTTCTTGCACATATTACAGTTTAGGGCACACCTAATAGTAAGTCAACCAATTTCAAAGTAAAAAACCTTCTCTAAACTGTTGATGGTAGCACAGGTCTGCAATCTTCCCTGTTCTGTAAACCATTTTTAAGGGTCTGAAGTAACCACAGGTAATAAAGGCTATAAGAATCTGATCCCTAGAATTTTCTATCATGCTCTCAAAACTTAAACACCTTAAAAGCCTTTTATATAAATTGTCTTAAAGATCTTCCATATTTATCCTAACTGTCGTTTTCTGTTCTTAGCTATAAAAAATGTTGGCCCTTATCCCCTTCCTTGTTCTGGTGTAGTAGTAAATATGACAACAAAAGTCATGTGGTCTAGCTTCTTGGTTACTTTTTGAACCCTCATGTGCTTATCAGGATACTGAGAAACAGAGAAAGCCACTACTCAAACTACCCCCTCCCCTGCCCCTTCTTCTCAGCATCACCTTAACAATGCTATGGAAGTATTTGCATAGAAATTTA
>WURT03659154.1:0-18940 GCA_009936505.3 Holothuria glaberrima
ATTTCAGGTCACAAGATTTGAAAAGGTTTTGACCTTATTAACATGACATCTCAAGTAGGATAACTGTGAGGGATCTCCTGCTTGTCATCTCAAGATAGGGTCTCAAGATGCAGGGGTCTATTGTGAACACATCCGAACATGATGTAGTCAAGAAGTATAAATTTGAGGGATGAACCTTGGTGTAATAAAGCTACCCCCTCCCCCAGGCAAGGATTCTTTAAGCCTTTGGGCTTTCTGGTTGAATTACTTTGTGTGCTTTAGTAATCAGCCTTGAACTAATCAAACTGTTGCTAATCAAACTGTCAGGTGAATCTTAGCAATATTTATCAAGGCCAAGGCAGTTATTTAATTAAATTTACTTCCAGAACTCCCTGAATTGAGAAAGTGTCAGTTTTGGTAGCTATGAACTTCAAATACTCTCAAAGGGTAAATGTTTTTTTAATATCTACTAACAGAGGAATGATTCTATCATGAATTTGCAGTCTACTCCAGTGGAAAAATACCTCATAATCTAGTACTTATATTTATTCTTTTGGTATATTTGGTAATAGTATCACAATATTCCTACATTTTCCTAAGTTTTTTTACTGACTTTAGGAGGGAGAATTAAAATATACTCTCTCAGAATCTTGGCATAAAACTTTATATGATACTCTACTTTGCATTTTTACAATAGATGTTCCTGGTGCCCCGTCTGCTCCAGTTGTCTCCAACATAACTGCTGACTCTGCTACACTCACATGGAAAGCTCCCTCAAGTGATGGTGGTGCAAGGATAATGGGCTACACCATTGAGATGCGTACCTCAACAAGTCCTCGCTGGGTCAAAGCCACCCTCACTCCTACCCCAGACACAGAGTACCGTGTGACAAGACTTGTCAAGGGAGGGGAGTATGAGTTTAGAGTCATTGCTGTCAACCGAGTTGGACCTGGTACACCAAGTGAACCATCAAAGACCGTGAGGGTGGAAAGTCCTGCAGGTAATATTGTATAGCTTGGCTAATTTGGGTGCATAGCCACAGCTAGTGAGTATGCTGGATTCCCCCCCCCCCCTCTTTTAAAAGATGACCCCTTTCAATTTTTCACAGCTAGTGTTTCGGTCCCTAAAATGGATTCATGCAAGTGTTCCTCTTAACAAGAACCCTGCCCCTTCAAACCTGACTGAAGTAGTTTTTGTGGGCACAATATAACATTATCACTATTTTAATACTTTTTTTTAATATTATCTCCAATCCGCAGTCCCCCCACACTTTGATCTTGACCTGAAGTACATGCGTCCAATCACTGTCCGTGCAGGAGCTACCTTTAATGTGGATGCTGCCTTCACAGCTACTCCAATCCCACAAGTCACTTGGGAAAGAGACCACACCCATCTAGAGAAGTCATATCGGGTCAGTGTCGATACCAATGAAAATGGTTCAACCCTTACCGTGCGGAGTGCAGAGAGGGAGGACAGTGGTGTATACATGATTATTGCCAAAAACAAAGCGGGGGAAGACAGGTCGAAGGTCGAGGTTAAAGTTGTGGATCGACCTGGACCACCAGGGGGACCACTTCACGTGAGTTCAAATTTTTATCCTTTCTGTTAAAACATTGGATGCTGTTGAAAGAAGGGGTAGTCTTACACTGAGTGAGGTTTTCACAAAGCATGTTATTGTGGATGGAAATTGGATGGAAAGATTGAAAAGCAAGTAATTTTGAGAGACTGGCAGAATGGCAGAATGATAATGAAATATAGATGAACGAGCCATTTGTAGCCTCTCCTTATACTAAATAAATAAAAGGTTAATTGCAGTGTTAGGATTAAAAATGAACCATGTACAGATATGAGGTAACTGAATATTTGATTGACTATCAGAAAAAGAAATTAAATAGGTTTCTGGTTTAGACAGTAGAGTATAGTTTGAGGGAGGGATATGCCTTGATGTCCAAGACTTCCATTGCATGAGTGAACTTCAGATTTATATTTGCAAGGCAGTTCTTTCATTTTACCCCTTTTTTAGGTATTTGTATGATGCAAACTAGCCTAAAAGTAATTACCTTTCATTTCGTGTGTAAGTATACTTTTCAAGTCACTCAGTGCCTTGGACTGAAAGGTGTGCATATAAAACACTAACATGTCCATTGATTGACAAATTAGAACTTGGTGTTTATCCAGTCATATATTTTTATACAAGATGTAACAAAGCTTATGTTATTTAATGCAACTTGGGAAATTAATCATTCTGGACCATTCATCAATCATCATAGATCTATGATTGATACAGCTGCGTTGGATTCGACCTTTGATCTACTGGGGTGTGGAAACATGAGATTTTTGTAGGATTGTCACACCATATTATCAAAATGCCAGAAATTGCAAGAATTTAATTCTCCTCCAAAAAGTTGTTATCGTACACTGTTAATCAAACTGTTTTTGTGAAGTCTCCATACAAGTTGAATCAAAAATGAATATCAATCAATTTGTATTTGATACTCTTCAAGGTGTCTGGGCTGGGTGTCTCTGATGCCACTCTGACATGGTACCCCCCTGCTGATGATGGCGGTAGCCCCATCACTGGATACATTCTGGAAAGTCGGGAGGTACCCTCAAGACTATGGAACAAGGTCTCCAGTTTTATTGGTGGAACGTCCTATCATGTCAGCAGTCTAAAGGAAGGCAAAGAATATCAATTCCGAGTGCGAGCTGAGAACAAGTATGGTGTCAGTGAACCACTAGAGGGCGGCATTGTCACTCCAAAAGCTGACTTTGGTACCGGCATTGATTATTTTCTATTGAAACATGTCACTGTGATTACGAGTATAAGTAATTTACAGCTTATTCTTATGTGTACTTTTTGTAATTCACTACACACAATTCACACTTTGTGTAATATACTACACACAATTCTTTTCGTTTAGTGACTCCTGGGGATTGTGTTCACGTCAAGCCCTCCAGGTTTTTTATCACACTTCCCTTTTCATTGCATGTATTGTTAACATGATGCTCTGTAAATTGTTCTTACATGTATAATTAATGTTGTGAAAAGAAACAATAAATGAAGTGAAATGAAATATTAAGTCCTGCATGGTAGGTATTGGTCAGTCAGTGATTAATTCCAATGTGAAGGATACTCCTGGGGCTTATGACACAGTCAGAAATGGCATCCTCATTAAGAAGTTGGATAATTAATCACACTTTGATGAGTAACCTTGTAGTTGATTTGATGATATTTTATAGCTAATTTATCATATAGGTCAATTTGTATTGTCATTACACAATATGGTTATTACTGAAGTTTTTTACATTGGGATCCTCATACAAATTTTGACACAGTTTGGTTAGGTTCTTAGAATCTCCACCACCTCTTTTGAGACCTTCCACAAAACAGATTTGATCTTTACACTCTGGCAGATGTTCCAGCTACTCCAGGCCCACTCACTGTCAGAACGTTTGAACCAGATCTCCTTGAATTTTCATGGACTCCACCTCCCAGTGATAGAGGTGCACCAGTTGAAGGGTACATCATTGAGAAGAGGGAGCCCCCTGAATCAAGGTGGCAGAGAGCAACCACTACCCCCATCCGTGACACCTCTTTCAGGCTTCCCAAACCAAAGAAAGTTGACGACTATGAGTTCAGAGTAAGAGCTATCAATGAAGCTGGAATGAGCCGACCGGTAGTTCTGGGAGAACCCCTGAGAGGACGAGAAACAGGTAGAACTCTTATGCATTGTGCTGAGTGATATTATGGCAGTAGATTAAATTGTTGGACTTTTTTGAAAGAAAAGGGAAGTAGTTGAAGAAATTTTTTTAACCTGTCAAAGTTATAGTGATTGCAGTTCTGGAGAAGATGGGTTATATGAGGCAGCTACTGTAGAAGGTTATATAAAGTGTGAAATAAGTGGCTATGCATCAGTGACCATCACAGACCCCTTCCCCTGTCACTGCCTATAACACTCTCTTTGAAATTGTCTTCATGTGATGCACTACACTTGGCAGTCTCAGCTGTGATTGAGGAAAGTGCATGATCATGTTATATTTGATGAGTTGCTATGTAGAAGACATTTTCTATGGCTATAATGACATCAAATACTAGCTATAAATCTGAATTTAGAAATGATGTAATAGATATGTATAATGTAATAATGAAAGCATACAGTCTCTCAGCTTGTATTTCCTCCATCTACTAGATTTTCAGTTATGTGTTCTGAACACAAGTTTCAACTGTGCATTATTACAACAGTGTGTGGAAGTTCAGGAAGTCCACAGCTTGGTATTCTCAGTATACCAGCAGGGCTGTTGGAAACAAGAGGACAGGGAGAAACAGTAATTCCCCTTCCCCTTCTCCCTATAATTTTCAATCTAATTTCATCTTAAAACATCTAAAATTACCCCCCAAAATGTCCAAAACTTAGAAGTTGAATGGTTCTGCCCCTTTCAATCTAACCTTCCAGTGGTACTGGGACAACAGTGAAAAACACAAGTTCATCTTGCCAGGGTGAATGTATGATTGTCCTGGCAGGGTCCTTGATGAGCTTAGGAGTTAAAGAGAAGGATTCAACAACAGATTGTTTTTGACAAATGAAAGAGAAACCTAATCTAAACATTGTGGTGAAATTTTTATCCAATTCCTTTTGTGTGGTCATTGAGATATCAGCAAAGGAATGGCAACCAAAAATGAACTTTAAGCAAGCTGCGGTGATGTCATCTCCTCGTAATGATGGGCAATGCTTTGTTTCTTTACTTTTCAATTCCATTTTGACTTTGTGATGGCTAGGAATATGTTAAGTTTCCTATGGGATATAACTTACAATACCTCTCATACTCTCATATTATGAAGATATTAAATTATGAAAGTGAAAATTGAAAAACAAGAAAGTGTCATTTATGTGAGGTTGTGATGTCAGATGTGCTTCCTTCAAATTCACTTTGGGTTGAAAATTTTCTCTAAAGGGACCCATGGAAATTGAGTGCAAATGTCACCAAGTAGATCAGGTGCCCCTCTAACATATCAAAACTGAATTTATGCCTAAGTTTTCCTTTAAACTAAGCTGCCATCTTGGTTGATGAATGGTAAATTACATGGCAGGTGCTGGCATTTAAGGTATCAACTTTTATCATATTTATCTTCATTTTATTCAGTTCCTCCCAAATTTGACTTGAGACCTAGTCTGCATCTTGACAGCTACAGTATACGAGCTGGAGCACCACTTAAGGTGGACCTGCCATACAAGGGAATACCCAGCCCCAAAGCAGCATGGTACAAAGATGAAAAGCCCATTGTGGATACTCCAAGAACAAGAATCCACTATACCCCTCAGAGTGTAGGGTTACACATACCAGATACCATCAGGGATGATACTGGTCTCTATAGAGTCCATCTGTCTAGTGACATCGGGGAGGACAAGGCTCAATTCAGAGTAGCTGTCATGGGTAAGAACGAAATATTGTTTTTGTTGTTTGTTAGATTATCTTCACCTTCTGGTCTTGTAGAGGTTTTTAGTTCCTTACACCTTATGCTCTTAGATGATATTGTGGAAACCAAATTAAGAGTCCTGTGTTCTTCTTGGGCTGTCTTTATTTTTTATCATAAAAGCACTTTATCCATTGATAGAACCTGTTTTCTTACACCTTTGTACAAAAGTTACCTATTCTAAAGTAAATTAATAATGCTATCAGTACATCTGAGAACATAAGCTAGATGACAATTAGGATGAGCAAACTATCTCTGATATATCATCATCACAGCTGGTGATGACTTTAAAATTATGATGCAGTTGACAGGGATCCCAGCCACTCAAGTAGACCAGGGAAAGAACTTTTCTATTTTCCCAGTCTCAGAAACTGAAGGAATTTGAACATATATTGAACATATATTTGAACATATATGTTGAACATATATTTGCCTCTTTGGTATACTCTATGTCTGCCTGGTATCAAGTGTTTGAGCTGTATTCTGTGACTGATTGGCTTTGGTGGCCATTCAAAGTGGAACTGTTTCTCATGGAACTTTAAGGAGTAGTCCAGGAAATTTTCTGGGAAAATTTCAGTCAAATGCTGCAGGTATCAATGAAATATGTAAAGCCCTCCCTAATAGCCCAATCAATTCCGCAATCTATTCATCTATTTTTTTCACCTGTAGATAAACCAGGTCCTCCAGAAGGACCCCTCAAGGCGGTTGGTATAACCAAAGACTCAGTTACTCTTTCTTGGAAGTACCCAATTGATGATGGTGGAAGCCCCGTTATGAATTATATCATTGAGAAGCGAGATTCAGACCGCATGTCCTGGTCCCCAGTCTCTTCCACAGTTCACGGCACAAGGTACACTGTGACAAATCTGCGTGAGAACGTTCGATATGCTTTCAGAGTGAAAGCTCAGAATCGTTATGGAGAGAGTGCCCCCATTGAAATGATAGAACCTGTTTTAGTCAAGAGTCCATTTGGTAAGTTGTCATAGTTTCCAAAGTTTGAATGTTCATTTTAGTGGATAATAGTCTGTGAATCTACCAATGGTCAAAGATTTATTGTCATTAAAACCAATTATATTTATTAAGTTTATATGTCTCAGTTATTAGAAATTTAAATTTGATGGGGAGTGGGAGGAGAAAATTAATTCCAAAAGGAAACTTTTTGACCTGATGAATATTTAATGAACTTTTTCAGATGTTCCTGATGCTCCAAGTAAACCAGAGGCATTTGGCATCACAGATGATTCAGTTACTCTTTCTTGGATGACACCCCGTAGTGATGGTGGTTCCCCCATCACAGGGTATGTGGTGGAGATGAAAGAGGCCTTGGGTACCCGCTGGATTCGTGCCACCAGAAGACCCATCCATGACACTAATGTGACCATACCAAACCTTGCCAGAGGTAGAGAATACAAGTTTAGAGTCATTGCTGAGAATGACATCGGACAAAGTGAAGCTGGACCTGTGTCCCCAACCATTCTAATCAAAGCACCAGAAGGTAGGTCATCATGTTTTCTTTTTTGAACAGATGAGCTAAATAAGTACAACGTTAGGGGCATCTACAAAGAAGTATACATGGCTATATTTTCATTGAAAGGAGTACATTTTGTCAACAGTTCTTGACCAACTCTCTGGCAAGGTGTTTTATAGGGAAGTGGAACACCTCCCCTTTGAAAAAGTTTTGTTGGTGTTAGGTTGCTTAATACTTACCAAACGGACCTTTGGCAAAGCTTTTGGTTTTCAAAAGATGTCTTACTACACAATCAGAAACCTATGTGTCTGGAAATTTATAGGAGTGAAAACGCATCTTAGGGTTTGGCTACCCTAACTGGCCGATTAAAAAAAAAAAAAAAAGAACTACAGTTGTAAGGGTGGATACTGCTCTCTGTTCCAACATCTCTTTGTTCCAACATCTCTATATTTCGACAAGCCTACATTGAGGTTCATTGGTTAATAAGGGTTAGCCTAAGACTGATTTTTATGCAGACTTGTTGGACTATGGAGACAAAGAGAAGTCAGAACATGGAGGTGTTACCCATTCATGAACAGTGCCCATGCTCATCAACTTTCTACTAAAAAAGTGCACTGGACTCTGTAAAATGTATTTGTGCAATGACACAGTACTTGCTGCACTTAAGAATAAAGCTGTCCCCTGCTGTCATCATTCTCCCAACCCTCCAACCCCCCCCCCCCCTTTGCCACAGTCTCATTCTAATGTACATTTCTTCTATTTTCTACCTGATCTCACAGAAGTAGCAGACTTCACTCAGCTTCTACAAGACACAACTGCCAAGTCAGGACAGACCATCACCCTGGAATGCCGGATCTCAAACCCCAAAGCAGAAGTCAAATGGTACAAGAATGGATACCAGATGTTTACCTATGAACGCATCAAGGTAACATCAGAGGGTCAGAGAAGAGCTATCACCATCAAGAGGGTTGAGGCAAGAGATTATGGCCTCTATACCTGTGAGTGTGGCACTGCAAGAACATCTGCAGAACTAAGAGTTTTAGGTAAGTATTATCAAAAAAGAGGAGCTCAGATGTGTGAAATAGTGCAATTAAAGCACTTAAAATGTGCTAGTTAACAGACCTCTGTGGACAAAAATGGTAGAATGGAAGGTGAATTGGCTGGTACACCCCAGTGTTCTGTAAAACATAACCTTTATTATCTAACCTTAACCTAACCCTTATCCTAACACTGACCCTCACATAGATTTGTCGGAACACAGAGGTATGGGAATATAGGGCTGTTGGAATAAAGAGCAGTCTTCAAATTGACAGTAGGTAGGCGATTGCTTTTGGATTAGAAAACCCATCTTACTATGTATGACCTGGTTGTGGATGGAACCATCATCCTCCTAATTGCTTTATATTGCTTCAAATGACACCTACCTTTCCATTGTGTACATTTTCTACTAAATGAACAAGTTACTTGACCATCACTGTTCTAATGGAAAATTATACAATATTCCCAATATCTGAGTAAGAGTTGAGTTAAATGTTACTTTAAAGATGAAAAAACAAATTATCTTTTGACTGAATTACATGGATTAGCCCTGGATAGTGGATGAAGGTTTAAAAATTTAAAATAAATCATGATATTTCACTATCAATACAAAGTTATCAATTTAAAATTATCTTCTTTTCTACCCCCTCTCCCCTTAGCCCCACCCAAAATTAACCTGGACCTGCTTCGGGATGTGATCACTCTTAAAGCAGGCAGCACCCTCCGTATACCAGTGGAATTTACTGGATGTCCACCACCATTTATTGAATGGTACCACCAAAGTAGGAGAATGGCAGATGATACCAGGACAACCATTGAAGATCGTGATGACCGTACCCTCCTGACAGTGACCAACACCAAACGAGAGGACACTGGAGTCTATTCAGTGACAGTTGTGAATGAAGCTGGAAGACATTCTGGCAAGATTAGAGTTAATGTCACAGGTAATTATGTTATGATACTTTGCTTAAAGGACATATAAACCTAAACCTTACTTTGACATTTTCGTTGAATCTCTCAAATTCCTTCATTTGTAGCTTTCATGATGTACCACAACATATATTTTTCATTTCACAAATGAACTCAGACTTTAAAAATCATTTGCAAAAAAAAAATCAGGTGATTAAAAAGAGCCAAAAATAATTTATCCCACTTTGATATAAAATGCAAAATTTGGGACTGCATTTTCTCTTTAAAAAGCTGCTTCAAGATTCAACGATATCCATGTTTTCTTTAAATGGAGATTTGTGAAGCACAAAAGATATTTAATCTCAGTAAAATATAAATAGCACAGTATTATTATGTTACATATTACTTTGGGAAAAGTCCTTTGTTCAAGCAAAGATTCACTTGTGAAGCCTCCTGGTTGAGTTTCTTCTAGCTTCATGTGCTAACATTTTTATCCTTTCAAACAATGCTGTAAATGTTAATCATGTTTTAAATTCCTTCTTGTCTGCCATACATGATAGACATCCCTGCAGCACCAAGAGGACCCCTGGCTATGACTGATGTTGGTAACTACTCTGTTAGCCTGTCATGGTATCCCCCTGAAGATGATGGTGGTACCAACATTGAGTGCTATGTGGTGGAACGAAAAGATAGCACCCACAGGACCTGGACCAAGGTTGCCTCCTTTGTAAAGGGTACAACGTACACTGCTGGAGGGTTGCAACAGGATGTGGAGTACCAGTTCCGTGTCCGAGCTGAGAATTCTAATGGAACTGGACCTCCTTTAGAGGGCACTAGGACCATCTTGATTAAGTCACCACATGGTAAGTATAGGAGACCTTTTAGAAATGTCATTATTGTCTATAAAGTAACCTCAAATTTTAAATCAATATTTAGCTAGATATCTCACTCCTATCAGGGAGAACAACATTTAATCTTCAACAAGAAAGTAGTATGTGTGCAGTTATAAAGGAGAACAAAATGTAACCCATTTTTTTCATGTCGGAGCCCTTCATTAAGTCCTTTTCTGATCTTTCTACAGAACCCCAACTAATGAAGGAAAAAAGAAACATTTTGATTTTGTAGCACTAGAATGTTAATTACAGTCATCTAAGTTTAAAAGTGATTCTTTTCACATATTCTTGCAACTTTTTCTCAGTTTTCATTTTCTGTTTATTTCGCTTCCAGCTGCACCCAGTGAACCTGGTGCACCAGAAGTCCACACCATCCGTGGGGATGAGATGACCCTAACCTGGACAGAACCTCTTCACCATGGAGGTAGACCCATCACTGGGTACCACATTGAACTCAGGGAAGACTTTGATCTCCCTTGGACACGTGTTACAACAGAACCAGTCCCAGATACCACCCACAGGGTAACAGGACTAAAACCAGGACAAGAGTATGAGTTCCGAATTGTGGGTGTGACTGACGTGGGTGTTGGAAGACCAAGTGAGCCATCTAGCCCACCAAGACAGGCTCGTGAACCAGCTGGTGAGTGCATTGCCAGAAATCCAGTGGGCATTTTTGGAGAAGCTTCCATATACTTAAACATTTTCTTGCAGTAGCTTTTGCTTCAAGGATCCCTTACACACTCCCACACCATTTTTCACACAAATGTCCACTACTGGGTGAGTGAAGACACAAACAGATGTGTGATGTATTGGTTTGATAGAGTGTCCATACTCATTGCAAAATGTACAAATTATGTCTTCTTCTGCAAGTACAATAGTCATTAACATTTTTCACTCAGATTTCATGACCACAATAGTTGGTCTGTGCTCTGTGGTAGCCATGACTCGTTTAAGTTATTAAATGTTTAATATATCTGCATATATGATGGAATCTTAATTTTATCAATCTCATCTTGTATTGTGTCATGTGTGAGCTGGAATCAACTCTAGACACCTCTTGTATGCTTTATTAAGTATTCATGAGAATCTTTGATTGCTGCTATATTGGTATCATCTATTTGCATCAATACTAAAGTCTTTTAAACCGACCTTACTTACACCAATCATACATATTTCCCCCTGATTCAGTAGATGCTTTAAAAAGCAGTGCCATTTTCTTGTCCAGCAGTTTCTCCTTTATGGTACCTTTCTCTTTTTCAAGGACATCCATCTCCTCCTGGGATACCACAAATTGATGATGTAACCACCAGTACGGTGGCACTATCATGGACAGTGCCATTCTCTGATGGTGGTAGCCCCATTGCTTACTACATCATTGAGAGGAGAATAAAAGGACTCAAATCCTGGTCAGAGAAAATCAAAGTCATTAATAATTCTTATGTCATTACCAAGCTCATGGAAAACCAGGAATACATGTTCCGAGTTCGGGCGGTGAATGAGGCAGGATTTGAAAGTGACCCAAGCCGACCATCTATTGGAGTTGTCACAAAGAAACCAGCCGGCAAGTTTTGTTTAATATCAGTGATTGTTAAAAAGTATTAATATGCCTTGAGGGGAGTGACTTGGAAGGATCATTTGAAATGACAATAAAGGCAAAGAACAATATGTAGAAGGCAAACTTTTGTGGTAGTACTGTAGTTTGCCATGTACAGGAAGGGGAAAGAGTCTTTGTATGGGATTGGTAGTTTTGTTGTTTTCATGTCAGCCCATCATAGTTAATTATGCCATTGTTATTAAATTTTGATGAGCGGTCTTTACAATAGGAGAGGTTGAGTCGATGCTGTTGAATCATGTGAAGGTGACTTCTCTGTGTTCCAACAAGTCTATGTGAGGGTCAGTTTTAGGAAAGGGTTCAGTTAGGGATAGGTTATAGACAAGTTAGGGTGAGAGGGTTTGGGGTACCTGTAGTAGACAGGGATGTCAGATAATAGAGGTGTAACCCTTATAAAAAGAAATTGACAATGTAGTTGGTCAGTTTACAATGACTGAGAAAGGAAACTGACTACCCCTTGTATATGTGATGTCAATTTAATGGTTCTTATGCCAAATATAGACAAACCCTTTGTTGATGTTTAACACATTGGTGTAATAATTTTGATTTGGTACAGAAGTGAATGGTTTGTATGCAGTGCATTTTACATATGAAAATAGATTTCATATGTTGAGTGCAAGTTTCATGTTAAGTGCATGTTCTTTATTTACATGTTACATTGTAACATTATGTAATATGTCATTACCTCCTCAGCTGAAGAGAAGCCATCCTTCCTTGAGAAGCCTCACATGCAAGTGATAGATGAGGGAGGCAAAGCTCAGTTCACCTGCATTGTAGTTGGATCTCCTAAACCTTCTGTGTCCTGGTAATGATGCTTTTATTTTTTTTTATTTAATCCTAAACATACAACCCTGAATTTTCTCTAATTAAAAGTAGTGTTTAAAATAGGATTTTTTTGTCTAAGGTGTGCAATATACTTTTTCAAACGATTGTATATGTTTTGGTACTCTTAGGCCACATGGACACTCTTCAGAACCTGTTCTTGTTATGATAATACTTAATGAAAAGAATATTTCAGTATAATGTTTGAAAATAAGTAAATGGTGGATTTTATATAAAGTACCAAATTTCTGAACACACCACGAAATCTTCCGTTTCTAGTGCGGCAGTATTTCTCTGGTCGGATGTAGTTGCTATTGATTTAATATTTGTGAATGAAAACTAAAGACGGAGACATGTTAAGAAAAGTGTATCATGCATGTGGTAGTATAACAGAAATAAAGACTAACCCAACTGATGATTTTGCTGCCAAACTTCCTTTTGCAGGGTACATAATGGCCGAGAATTGGTCAGTGGTGGACGTTACAAAACCATAGTTGACAGTGATGGTCAATATAAACTCATCATATATAATGTGACCAATGAAGATGCTGGCCTATATACTATCACAGCCAAGAATACTAGTGGTAGAGCTAAGGCATCAGCTGAGCTTCTTTTAAGAAGTAAGTGTGAGCCATTAGCTACTAGTATGAAGTCATCGCTCATTTTCCTTCACTCAGATCCATTACAGGGCTCTTGGAAATGACTCTAAGATGGTGGAGACTAGGGGAGGTGTGGGAGGTGTGGCGATGAGACATTTTTGCTCCTAATTTCGGCATTTTTGAAGGTAATTTTTGGCCATGTGCAGGCAGTTAATGATAATTTTTGGAAAAGCTTACTAAAAAATGCGAGGCTGTAGCACTCAAGCCCCCCCCCTCTTCCCATCAGCATGTCCCCCTTCAGCTCTGACATCCTTGCATAAAGCTTGGAATTTTTGTCATGAAGAATAGAAGTATTTTTTGCAAAGTTACTTGCATCTAGCAAGAGGGGAAGAAAAGGTGTATATGCCTGTCATTGTGTTTTCAGAACAGGTAATGTACAAATGGACGGGGTAACACTAGCTATGAATGAAGCAGATAAATACAAGTGATAAGGGAAAGTATGCTTTATATGGAAATGGCAGTCACTTTAACCATGGCCAGAGCTATAGTGATGTTGATCACTAGTTCAAACCAAAATAAAAAGTTTAGCAGAATTTTACTTTACTTAAATATATACAACGTACCATTTACATGTTGACTGCCTTTCTTACCCCACTGGGTTACATAAAGCTTTTTTTCAAAACTATAATTCCTCCACATCTCTCATTAGGAGCTCCTATTGCCCGCTTACATGAATTGCCTGTAGAGGCAACTGTGATGATCCCAGCCGGTGAAGACATTGAAATCCCTGTCTACATAGAGGCTGCTCCTATGCCAACATTGAGATGGAGGAAAGACGATGAACTCATAAAGCCAAGAGGAAGGGTCATGTAAGTCTTGATATTTTTTATTTCATTTTCCTTTCTGTTGTTTCTTCATTGCCTTCAGTGGCTGATGTGTAATCAAAATTGCCTAGTCAATTTTCTATCGTTATCATTTGTTGAAATGTTACAAGGAAGAACAATGAACATACGCTGGGTCCACATGCAGTGATCCTGCCAATTCCTAGGAAACGCCCACTAAGTAAAAGTAACATGAGGCAGGCTTGCCAATGCCCTGGCCAATCATCCACATCCCTCCTTTTTCCTCCTGTTTCAGGAACTATAAAGAATTGCAAAAGGGGTAAATTTATATCTAATAAATATATTTATACGTCTCAGGTCACCCTCTACACACTGTGTGAGCACAACACAATTCTTTGACTCCAGAAGAAGGGGTGTGGACAGATCAGATTTCTGAAAGAAAGGTTTTCATACTTGATATTCTGAGAAATGTCTGTCAGATATAGGATAATGTTGAAAATTGTCTTCAGTGAAGTATCTGTCTAAAATTGGTACATCTTTGTATGCCTGACTTTGTGGTTGTGAAGCCGGGTACTACATTAAGCGTGGATATTTTCTCTGCATTTTTTATTTTTTATTTTTTATTTTTCTCTGCATATTTTTATTTTTGTACACTAACATTTTAGTAAAACTCACTTTAGATGTCCTGTTTATAAATTTTTATATTTATACTGGAAATAAATAAAATAATAAATGCAACCTTTCACTCACTAGTCCTTACATGAAATGACATTCCTGATCCATTTCATCATAGTGTTACAGTATGGCATTCATAGCTTTTGTGTGTTCATTCTATTTTGTGGCATATTTTCCCATTTAACAGGTCATCCATGCTCGGAGACACTGTCAAACTCCAGATAAAGAGTGCAGAACGAGAAGATTCAGGGAGGTACCTCTTGGAAGTTGAGAACCAGTTTGGTGTAGAACGAGTTTATGCTGATGTTAGAGTCTTGGGTAAGTTTCTGTCTTTATGTAATATGTGGCATTGACCTTATTGTCCACTCAAATAATTATGGAAGAAAAGAAGTGCATGGGCCAAATTGATTTCCTCCTTTGTCATGAAGAGAGATATTATTAAAAAGCCATTATTTTACAGCTCATCAAGTATTTTAAGGGAAGATCGGTAAGTAAAATTTATGCTAGCAGTGTGAGACTCTCATTTCTGGACCAAACATAAATGTTGGTCAAAGTCATATTACCTACATTTATGTTGCTATTAAGAATGGAGGAGGTAAAATGAGAAGTACAAAAGTTCAGATTCTTTTCGAAATACAAACTTAGAATATTGTGTCTTCTGAACTTTGGTTTAATAAAAAATGTCCCCACTGAGGATTGTTATTCCTGACTTTCCCAAAAGACAAACCAAGTCCACCAGAGGGTGAATACTTTGTCACCCGTCAAGAGGCACCAGACAGAATACAACTCAGATGGGCACCACCCAGGGATGATGGTGGAGCACCCATCATCCAGTACCATATAGAGATGAAACAACTTGGTAAAGAACGTTGGTCCAAAGTGGGTACCACCCCTGATACTCATTACACAGTGCAGAGATTACAACCAAAGATACCATACATCTTTAGAGTAATAGCTGAAAACAAATACGGAAAGAGTGAACCTCTTGAAGTACGAGATGCAACATTTGGAAGAGGAAAGATTGGTGAGTATCTTAAAAGTTGAACATATACCCTGGGGATTTAATTGGAATGTTGGTGTCCATTTCACTGTATATTGGAGTGAGCATTTAGAAGAAAGTTAGTTCCACTACAATTGTTCAAAGTTTGACAGTTTTTAACTGTGACATTTAAAAGCTGTAGATATGATCAACACCAAAAAAGATAGTTCTGTTGATGTGGAAGTCTTTGAAGGAGAATCAAAGTAAATAGTTTTATTTTGTCTTTGTTTAATTCATTTGCATAGATGTTCCCTCACCACCATCTAAGCCAATGATAACCGGACTCCACCCTAATTCTGTGGAACTGACATGGTCTAAGCCAGATTCTGATGGAGGAAGTGCTGTTACTGGATACATCTTAGAAATGAAAGAGACAAACCGCAAGAGTTGGCGCCGGGTGTTCCCCGAACCCATCAAGGGTACCAAGTGCACCGTACCTGATCTGTCAGAAGTTGGAGAGTATGAATTCCGTGTGATGGCTCAGAATGAGCTTGGTAGGAGTATGCCAAGTAGACTCTCAGAGGCAGTGGATATGGCTGGTGTTGGAGGTAAGGATAAGGGTGATCGCAGAGTAGTACCCCAGGATGTTGTTGCCATGTTACAAAGGTGATGATACCTTAAATGGGCTTGTTGAGTTGGTTCACCAAAATTCATAATTTTTTTCACACTTGTTGAGATTTGCTCACATCTTGATGGAAAATTGATCAAACTAAGAGATACTGCAACTGAAATGGCAATGATAGGGGACCACATTTTTCGTAACTGTAGGAAGTGAAACATGAGGCTAATTAGAAGCATTGTCATGCAATGATTTCCTTCCAGCTCTTCACAAAAATAATAGATGTCAACTCAATGAGCCCCTTTAAACATGGTTGTACCAAACTGCCTTCCATTGTACTCAAGGTATGTATGTACCATCACATGTCAGCTGGTGTTGTAAGTTCAAGTTGACTATGTTTATATCAACATTGTATCCTTTGGCAAGACTGCAAGCTAGAAGTCAAGAGGGAAACCTGGTTGTGCCTTCAATGAAGGTATAGTTGTATTTAATGGTCATATTTGTATGTTAGCCATTTAGTTATACTGAAAAAGGGAAGTAAATCCTAACAGAAGGATGGACAGATACTATGGTGATGCCTAAACTTTTAATGTTTTTTCTCACACTTTCAGGAAAGGGAAAACCATTTTTCTTAAAGAAAACAGAGACAGTTTCAGCAGCCGAGGGTACCCCTGTCACTCTACAATGTGAATTAAGTGGAGTTCCACCACCAGAAGTTAAGTGGTACCATGATGGTAGAGAACTTCAGATGGGTCAGAAATACCGCATGGAAGCCTATGATGGAATCTATCGGCTTACCATTGGTGAGGTGTATGAAGAGGACGCTGGAGACTACACTGCAGAGGCTGTCAATGTTTCAGGAACTGACTATGCTAAACTTGACCTTAAAGTTCATGGTATGTCTTTGTTTTGATTGTCCTCAAAATGATTTCATTTACTATCAACTTGTGAACAAAAATTGAAAAGACTTCTGATTGTGGGTCCAGCATAGCTTTTTTAATTCATTTTAAAAGGAGGGGACACTTATAGCTAATTTACGACATTATTTAAAATTTGAGTTTTAGCATTAATTGTTGAGGGATGTAACATTGCCAAACTTCATTCTGTTTTCACAATTAAAGTCAATGAAGTGTAAAAGAAATAACTGTTATGCCTTGAATTGTATTAGCGATCAGCTAGGAACCTGTGAAAAAAGTGCAGTTGTTCTTCTTTAACCCAAACATTTCTAAGAAATTGTAAAAACACATAAAGAAGAAAAGATTATCACACATATGTAACGTGTACTACTGATTGCTCAATAAGAAGTGATAGCCTGTATGTTGCTCTTAAAAATACATTCCGTCATTTACCTGTATGGTGCTGATTGTAGCATGTATGTTGCATCTATACATTCCTAAATTATGTGCTGTAATTTCTTTCACAGTTCGTCCAAGTGTGGATTTGCCATCACACTTCAGAGCAGCACCAATAACCCTGATGCCTGGAGAGACTCTGAAGCTTAGTGTTGGTGTTTCAGGTACCCCTAAACCAAGGGTCAGCTGGGCACGAGATGATCACCCCATTATACCAGGTGGACGCCATGAGGTCAGGGCAATCAACCGTGACAACACTCTCATTGTGTCAAAGGTCACTCCAGAAGATGCTGGCCGATACTGTGTGATTGTTGAAAATGACTATGGCAGTGACACTGCTTATGTTGATGTCAGTGTTTTAGGTAAGTGCTTCTGGTACCTGTTCCTAGGAATAAGTGTGCCTGATACATGGCTCTTTAAACTACTTTTTCCAGAGGAAACTTGTGTGCTTGTATGTTTCTTTGACCGCAGGGCAACAGTAGGTCTTGTTTAATGTAATCTTTAATCTTTATCTATAAAATCATGATATCTTCAATGTGTTCCCTTCTTCTTATTGCACTCTGTTTTTCCCTACAGACTTTTTAATACTATTTTCAATTTATCTCCATATAGGTCAGCCAGATCACCCTCGCAATGTTGAATTACTTGACACCACAGCTGACACAGTCCGTCTCTCCTGGTTGCCCCCTGCCTCTGATGGTGGCAGCCCTGTTACATCATACGTTGTTGAAAAGCGTGAAGGTGCAACAGGACCATGGGTCAGAGCTCTGACCACACCAAATACCTGGGCTGAGTTGACTGGGTTGAAACCAGACACTGAATACCAGTTCCGTGTAGCAGCTCTCAGTGCCTATGGGACCAGTGCGCCCACCGCTGATACTATTCGTACCTCAACCAAAGGTAATTATTGACATAGGAAAACAAAGTATGCAGTAAAACTTTCTCAAAAGTCATAACAACACCCTTCAGAACTTTCAATGAAATGTTTCATTTTGTTTTTGTTCACATGTTAACACTTAGTAATTAATACCCAAATATAAAATATATGAATATCAGTACTAGTAAAGTACTATCTAGATGAGATTATAGTCCTTCTTGAAGATATCATTCAGATGCATCATATTAACTCTACGAGTGTTACATTTTTGTAATAGCTCTGCCAGAAGAAGAGGAAAGACCAGAATTTGAGGATCTTGCAGCTAGGATGAGACACTATGACTCTCAAGTTCCACGATTGTTTGACATACCTCGATTCCAATCCGACAGATTAGGGTCTGTCTATGACTACTACGACATCCATGAAGAAATTGGAAGGTATTGGGAAAATTTGTTGATTTGTTGTTTGAGAATTGCATGTACATTATAAATCTTTATGATGGTAGATTTCTTTTAATACAATTTGTTTTTTTTTTCATATTTACTATTTTTAACACAGCAGGAAACTAGAAACACAGCTAAGTGTCAAAAGTCTGTATATTTGCTTTCAAAATGTCACTGTAAAGCAAACCAAGCAAAAGTGAATAAAATTGAAATTGATGTAGTAAGTTCATCTTAGTCAAATTTAAAGTTGGAAGCGAACTTAGGTCTGAGGAACAATTTTTACCTGTCAGAATTTCATTGACATGATACTAATGTCATTTGAATACAGTTCTTTTCTGTGGATCTAATAACCAGAAATAA
>WURT03659155.1:0-10420 GCA_009936505.3 Holothuria glaberrima
TATTTGTCTTTTCTGTAAGAAATGTCAAAAATTTGCAGTAATTTACCTTACAATTTATCCAAAATGATGCACCAAATTACATCAAAGAAACCTCAAATATCAAAAAATTATCCAAATAGGAGAGGGAACCCCTCCCCCTTAGACCCTACCCCCAAGACGTCGATCAGAAACAAGGTTCACCCCCAAGTCTCAAAGCTTCCGACGCCTATGTGCGAGCCTATAATATTTGTGCATTTCCTTGTCAGAGTGGGAGCGTAAAGGGTTCATCCGGAAGATACGTTCTCTTTGCAATGCTCGAGCATTACTAAGGTAAAATAGGTGAGCTGCCATGGTGCTATGGTCCCAACTTTCTTGCCGAGAGGGATGAAAACAATGTGTTATGGAGAACTTGCAATGCACAGAATGAGAAAATAGACTAAATGACGTGATGAGTCGTTACACGTGACAATTTTAGCAATAGATTTACCTTTTGCATCTGCTAAACAGTCATTGCTAAAACTCATCGCAAACGACATAACTTAGTGATGAAAAATCGGTCGCTAGAGTTTAGTGAAATCGATTGTAAAAGTTGATTGCTAAATTGCGATGAATTTGAGGTTTAGCGATGGATATCGGCTTTAGCGATGATCGCTAAACGTTAGTGAAATCGGCCCCAGGTATTGATTCTAGTTAATAAAAATGGATTCTTTGAGCTACCCGATTTAGGCCAGTTTGCTGCCGTCCATTCTTTCCTTAAATCCATTTGTCATAGGGTGACTTCTCTTCCAACCAAACTTATGGATGAGAAGAGATCACTCCAACAAAGTTTGATGGGAAGTTTTTTGTGTCGTGATTGAAGGGGTACGGAAGGGGTAAGTCATTGGGATTAATGGGAGAGTAAGACTTGAAGATATGACAACAGAGTGTTGACTTACACACAAACCTGACCAGCTTTGTTGGGAAGAGAATTAGTAACATGTTGAAGCCAGCACGGTAACATAGCTTACAATACAGCTTCAGTCTTACAAGGGTATTATGTAGATTACTTTTTCATCATCTCTACAGACATTTGAAGATGGAAGTCACTTGGTCAAGTTTGACGGGTACATTGACCTGGGCCGGGAACTGTCTTTACTTCACACCTTGTTGTCTGAGGCTCTCAGTAATTGTGAGAAGGTAAATTAACTGATTAGTCTATGTCTCTCCTCCCTTACCTCTTATGTACATATGTAAATATATATAGGTCGCCCTCTGTTGGTAGGAAGTCTTTGCCTTGGAATTGCAGGCAATTAGGGATATATATGTGTATGTAGGAGGCAAGTACCGTAGCTCATAGACTACTAAACCAGGTGAGATTTGGTGAGTTTATGGTTTTCAAGTTATTTGGCAATAATACCCTCTTTCATTATACCAGATGGAATGAACGTCAAATTTTTTTCTAGAAATTGATATTTAACACCTCTGCATGTTTTGAAACAGGAATAGTTAACCATTTATCATGAATCTTTTATACTTTACACCCCAGGCTCCTGAAGATAAGCTGTCAACACTAAAAGACATCTTAGCCAATATTTCCCAAAACCTTGACGAACCAGGTGAATTTATCTCGTACCACACAGGACATATGAGAATGAGTCGTAGCTTCACCACAAGTAGTACTACTAGCGTGACCTCTAATCTTAAAAAGATCTTTGAGGATGGCGAAAGCAGGGAAGAGAGGGATGTTGAAATGCTTCCTCCTTACAACATAGCCATGGACAGGACCATTACTACCTCATCTACGGTCAATAGCTTGGTAGATTTCATCCAGAAAGATGGAGAGAAAGCAGTCAATGCGAGAATGGAGAGTGACCAAAGGACAGTGGACTCACAGAATATTTGTGAGGAGTCTGATAATGGCAGATTAGAAATGAATAAAACAGAGTCACTTCAGACAAGTAGGAAAATGGAAAGCTCCCAAAGGGAGAATGAGAATGGTACCACAAGAACATCAGTGAAATCAGAGACTGTTACAAGCCAACAGTCGTACTCTGTACGGGTTGAAACAAACTCAAATGGCCAAACTCCCCTCATCAATAGGGTGGGCCAGCTAGGTTTAAGTGACTCTCAGCCCAGTGGGTCTATGCCCCCACGGATTATGCCTCTTTCATTTTCTAATCCAGCATTTCATTTTAATAGCAAACCCAGTAGGCCTAGGGACGTATCTCCAGCGGACAGTGGTAGCTCTGTAAATAGTGGTGCTGATTCGGAGGGCGCATCATCTAACGTAGATGGAGATGTGTCGCATACGTCGTCAAGCGAAGAGGCATCCCCTAAAGCTAATAGGAGAGTAGAGTCGCCCTCTAAGACAGTCATGGCTCACACTTTACCAAAAGCATCATCTCGACCGCAAGTCACTCTTGCCTTTGAGGATCAGTCTGCCAGTCATATTAGTGAGAGCCACAGTAGTAATGCCCTCAGTACTGTCAATGAGGATGGCCAAGCGTCTTCCCCAACAGAAGCAATAAGAGCTGCAAATCATGCCCGAAAGACAGCATTTTTTGCCTCAATGGTGTCACCATCAGAAGAGGTGGCTCAGAATGTACACAAAGAAAAGTCCAAAGTGTCTGACAACCAAAAGAAAGTTTCTGAAGCTAGTCTGCAAATTCATGATGAAGAACCTTTACATTTGCCGTCAATCAACATTACAATTCAGAACCCTCACGCTATGACAGTTACTCCCCATCATAGTAAGGCAGTCAAGTCTTCAATGTCTCTCCCATTAGAAACTCAGGTTGTTCATGATTATGAAGACAAATTGACGGCACTATCGGAACAATCCTTGGAATCTTGCCAAACGGAGAGTAATGTGAGTAGTGTCGAAATAAGTACTAATTCTGCTAGTCCATCTCACTCTGCACCACACTTAGGCATCCTTTCATTAGAGACCTCACCCACAAGAAGCAAACCTGCACCAAAGGCAAGCATGTCACCATCCAAAGTCAGCCCCAATCAAGCAGTCATCCCCCGTCCCAAAATTCGAACAGAGCTCTCATCCAAACCAAAGCCCCCACCAGATGTGGTGTCCACCTTCACTCGTCATATAACACCAGATAGTGAAGGGTACTTGATACATACTAAGAAGACTACCCATGTCCAGAGTTCCCAGACCAAGAGGTATGTGGTGGAGACACCAGAAGGGTCAGATCCAGTCTGGACACGAAGGAGCCTAACAGAATCCAACCTTACCCCATCTGATAAGAGCAAAATGGAAGAGGTTAGGGTGAGATTAAATCCTTGTGTTTCTTTGACATTCCCCCTCAAAGATAAGACGTCTTTTTCACATTTTCACATTTTTTTGTGCTCGCAATACCACCACTTGAAAGCTGATTCTGTAATTTATTTACAGAAAATGGTTTTTAATTTACAATGAAAACCTTTACTGTTTTGTTTGTTTTGAGTTGAAACCATGTTTGGAAAACCTCATTTTCTTTTCATGCACCAGATTAGTGGAGCTAGACTTTTTGTGAGGAAAGATATGTTATTCTAGTCAGAGAATCAGTTTCACTAATTAAGAGTAAGTTTGTATTAATTACCCAAATGCTGAGAGAGAATGTGAAAAACAACAGAACACTAGGAGAACAGTGAAATTAAAATTGATGTGAGGGTGGGTGGTGTTCCAAAATCTGTTCCTTAACAATCAGGAATAACTCATCTTGCAGAGTTATCCATTTGAAAGTCCAACAGAAGAAGGCAGTATTTCCTTTTTTATCCAAAAATCTTTGTTATGTTTGTTTTTTGTTAAATGTGCAGTATGAGTTGCAGATAGCAAGCTTGAAGCAAGAGCTGGACCGAGTCTCATCACAGTTAGCTGAGACCCAACTTAAACTTGAGGAGGAAGGGAAGAGGGCAGAGGAAGCCATGGAAGAGATGAAACACAAGTTGAAGGAAGGAGAAGAGCAGCTGAAGACTCAGAGAGAGGAGAAGGATGAGAAGGAGAGGCAGATTCGAGACATCATAGATAGGTAAGAATCTGAAAAGTATGAATCATGCAAGGAGGGTGTAATTAGGGGGATGTCATGGGGGGTAAGTCTGAAATAATGAGTAATGCAGGAACAGTGAGAAAGGGGGTTGTTTGGGAGGGGGAGACAGGTGAGAGAAATAAAGGTGTACTTGGTGGTCTAGTGTAGTAAACAGGGTCACCAGAAAATCTTTGTGACTGCAAGTCTTTTTACAATGAAATGTGGTTGAAATATTCACTTAACACAAATTTGTTGACACTGGCCCTTTATTATGGCAGCCAAACCAAGAATGTGGCATAGTAATTGACACAGTACTTATATATCTTGAATTTTGTAAAGAAAACTGTGAAATCACCAAAAAAATTCAAGAATGTTTGGCATCTGCTTTCATTTTCAATGCCAAACAGATTCAAGAAGTGCCCAGTTCAGTGGTTTGGCGGATGGAACACCTTCCTGGTAATCATGGCAGAGAGAACAGTGTCATGCAGGAAGGGTGAGAAATGAGGATGGGAAGGGATGTGGAGAGAGAGGGGGAATGGGGTAGGTGGCTGAGGGAAGAGAATGATATCTTCTATTGAGTATGTGTTGCCTGTGTAATGGTTTGAACAGGTTGACAATGCATGTCACCACATAATCATCTAGTCTTCAAAATTTGTTGAAAGCTTAATTCTGCACGTATCTCTATCATGCAATCGTTTTGTCGGCTAGCGAAATGCTGTCAGTCATTCTCCGTGCTGATTTGCTGTAAGTTTGCCAAGACTTGATGTCTTCTACATTTTCGATGGATCTGGTCAGGATCCAATGAAAACTTCTTTCTTGGCATGAAAATAAATTCTTTTTCAAAAGTTGAATCAGAAGTACCATTTGTCAAAGAGCTTGTTTACAAAGTTATCGCTATATTTCTGTGCATTTTCAGCGCATCTCTGATTGGATGCGGATTTCTGTCGCCTGCAAAGAAAGCTGTGTGTCATATCAAGCTCACATTGTGTTCATTTTAAACTCTTTTTTTGTCAGCTGCACATTTTGACCTCAGTGGCAATTCCTCTTTCGTTTGTTTTTTTCTATCACCTCAGTCCCTGATTTTGCAATTCCATGAAAAGACAAGAAAGTCCAAGTTAGGGACAAACATTTGCCAATGTGGAGAGCACATGCTTCGCAATTTTCAATTTTGGGAGATAAGTCACAAAAAATTATTTATCATGGGTGATGGACTCCTGCAAGATACATAGTAATGGTGGTGGCACCCCCGTTCACTGGATGCTGTCATGCCTTTTGTTTTATGCTAATCATCATTAATCAATCCCTCTGTGATTTCTGTGGTTATTTATGGCTTGCCAGGATGATTGCTTGAGAACTAAGATACATTTTACAGTCAATCCAAAAAAGACAGAATGAAAATGTTTGGTTTTACAATTTCAAGTAGATACAAAAACTGAAATCAAACTAACAGAAGTTGCCATTATCTTGGAATAAAAAAAAAAATGATTTTAATGAGAATGGAGTAGGTATAGTGGATGATGTTAGTGGGGTGAGTTTAGGAGGGGGATTTGTTGGAGATTAATTGTGGTGCGGGGGAAGGGGGGAAGACCCAGGTACCAGCTGTTATGCCACAGGTGATTTCTTCTGCTGTTAACAATTCCTTTCTCCTCTCTCGTTTCTGTTCCTTATAACTGGCAAACAGTGGCACATACAGCATTGGTATGTAGACCTGTAGATTTCATGTTTTTTTTTCCGTGCTTATCTTTCACATTTGTTTAATTTCTCATTCACTGAGGTTAAATTTTTGCTGGTCTTATTTGTGTTTGAAATCATTCTCTGACAGTCTTCACAGTATCACCTTTATTATTTTATCCACGCCAGCCTTTTTCTGTTGTTCCATTTGAATTTGTCCACCTTGTAGCAGAAGTACCAACAATTGTGTACCCCAGATAAACACCAGGAGAAGGAAAAAAAACAAAAACAAATTTGAAACATTATCTGATTTGCTAAAAATTCTTGGAAAGTGGAATATATTTAGTTGATTAAAATAAAATAAAAGACACACTCTCAAGTGAGCAACACAAGTAAGTAATTCATATTCAGCATTGAAAAAGTGCTACTTGTACTACTGGTATTTACATAATAAAAACTGTGGTATTTAATAGGTGTCTTGGGAAAGAAAGTTAGCTCCAGTCTGTAATGAACATGTTGCAACTTCTCTACTGGCAAGCAAAATCTAGCTGCCGCAGGGTTTCTTCTGTCCAGAATTTCTTGGGGGAGGGGGGGCGGCGGCAGTCTTTCCTTTTTGTTGTTGTTGGTTATATTTGAAATCTGTGTGTGGTAATTAACATACAAAAAGTCCCATCTTTGACAAAGTTTCAGAACTCCAGAATATCTTAAATTTGAATAAGTGAACATTCATGAATGTTCAACATAAGGCAATCTAAACCCCTAACCATTATATTGAGTTCCAGATGACACTCAACTTACAGTGCTACCGGCCAATGGTAAAACTCATGAGCAAGTGATTCCATAGATTCTGCTTAGGTTAAGCAAATGCAAGGGAATTTTTTTTTTTTTTGGTTCAGTTCAATTTATGCTCTGATTGGAGTGTAGCCTAGACTATGCTTAGTTAAAATCTGCATCCATTTCACTTTTAAGATTTTGGAATGTTTCTAGTTGTGTTTTGCATGAGTGTGTTATTGTGGTACATCAACTCATGCATGCCACAGGTACCTTTTGTTGATCTGTTGTCATGGTTAGCTGTTAAACAACTGCCTGCCAATTTTCATTTTTTTGTTTTGAAATCATTTGTTATTCCTTCATCCAGGTAATTTTCATTGAGACCTAAAGATCCTTGAGAGGTATACCATACAATGTATGAAATGTTGTGCCTCATTATCATACACTAATAATAATTTGTAGACTATACTAAAGGTGGACGTGTTGATTTGTAATGTTTTATATCAGGTCAACACACATTTCTACCCCTCCCTTTGATTTATTTTTCTTGCTTTGCTGTTTCCCTTCCATATATAAACTAAATACAGTGATTATAATTTACTGACAACTTATTTTGTTAACTATTAACATTGATAAATGGATATCAATTATGACTTCAAATTTTCACAATAGTAATCCGTATATTTTAGCACACTGTGGATTGTTCACCAGGAAACAAATTGCTGAAAAGATTGTGGAAAAAATTAGGAATCTTGGAGGCTCCTGGCTTGGAAAGTTGGTAGTCTGAGGAAAACTTTTAGCAATTGGAGGGGTATTTGGCTTTTCTAGTACCTGAAAACAGGTAGAATATGTGAATGTAGAGGGAACTGGACTTGCTTCACAGGAAAGAAACACAATTTACCAGGCCTGTTACTACAGATGACCAATTCGTTAGATTTTCATTTGAATGATGGAAACAGTGGAAATAATCCCATTTAACCTGGGTCGTAGACAGGCTAGCTGGAATCAAGCACAAAGCTAT
This sequence comes from Holothuria glaberrima, assembly GCA_009936505.3. Taxonomy (NCBI): domain Eukaryota; kingdom Metazoa; phylum Echinodermata; class Holothuroidea; order Aspidochirotida; family Holothuriidae; genus Holothuria; species Holothuria glaberrima. The sequence continues at coordinate 7,444 of WURT03659155.1, forward strand.
TACAGTTGGTTAGGTTTCACTGATCTGCAAATAAAGTACAAAGATGTAAGAGTTCAGGAAATTGGAAGTCTTCTGTAAAATTCTCAGGATAATCCATTTTGCCAGACAAAAAGTTTCACAGTGGTCACAGTGGGTGGAATGGCCACGGGTTGGTTAAGTTTTTGGGGTGTTTTTGAATCTTTTTACAAAAAAATGTGAATTCTGCATGAACATACTTGGAAAACAGAAAAGATGGCACCACTTTACACCTAGGCCTCCTGATATGAAAAATGTTTTCAAAGGGGAGCACTCCCCTTAGATGCTCCCCCCAAGCTGACAGACTTGGACAATGCAGTTTTAGGAAATGGACCTCTGCTTTGCTTCCATCTGTAAAAGTAAACTTGATGTAGTATATTCTTCCAAAAGTTTTTAATTTTTCATCTTGAACTGACAGCCATTTCAAGTCTCTGACTTTGTAATCCACAACTGGCTGTAACCAGTAAAAACATGATTTTTTTTGTTTCCCCTCTCCCCTCACCCTCAGTTTCCCTCTCAAGCTTTTCCCTCTGTTGCCTGTATTTATAATGCATCAAATTAGATGTATGAATGAAATTTTACAGCAGTGCAACCTTTGGGTTTTACATATCCATGTGTTATGTATTCATGGTATTACATATGCATCATTTTGTATGGAGAAGAAACTGTAATAGGCTGTGCTTGTCAAAGCGCCGATGCAGTCGGCCCTTTGAATTTACATATTGGTGTAGTGACTGCATTGGATATTGTTCATACAAGTAATGTGATCTTTTGGGTTCATAAATAACGAAATGTAGAAATGTGAGGTAACTCCTTAAGTTTCCCTGTGTTTTGAAATGTCAACTTTTTGCATGAAATGACGCTTGTGCGGGAAGTAAATTTAAGATGGTTCTACTACTGTGTGCAATGTGACTACTAGTGTGACCTGTAATTAGTTCTCAGCAAAGCCAGAAAAGAAAGAGGATCTAGTTTTGCAGAGATGTATAGTGTTGTAAAATTACGCGCCTGTTTCATTCTATTTATTGGGATTTTTGGCATCAGTTCACTTCATCTTTTACCATTTGTTCATTCATTTTTCTGATAGCTGGGTGTTACCATTTACCTTCCTTCTGTGGTATACTTGTAATTCATTCTTAAATAAATCCTCATCATGCATCGTATGGTGGACCACATTTTATTGTTTATTTTAGGACCTTTCCTACAAGCATAGCTTTTCCAGAAAGTATTAAATAATTAGTGGAAAGACTGGTTGGAAAATCTATAATCAACTGTGTTGCTGTCTGGCGATAATATTATAACTATTAAACCGAGAACATTTACATGAACTGAATGACACCTAAGGAGATCAACACTGTTGATTATCTTACACTAAAACAAAATAGTTTTTTTTTTTTTTTACTTAACTGTTCACCCTTGTATGGTGGAATAAAAATTGAAATAGTATTTTAAATATGAAAAAATGGATATAACTGCTTACTCTTCATATGGTACTGATGAAAAACTCCATTTATATCAACAGGAAAGTAACCCCCCTCCCCCCCCCCAAAAAAAAGAAAAATAAATAAAGTACAGTACAGTGACATATCTTCTCAACCTCCATACAAGCAATGGTAAGCCGATTATTCAGTGAAAAATATAACATCGTGTAATTCCACTAAGCTGCACATGTATAAATCTTTGAAACATCTGCTATTGTTAATTGTTACAGTTCTTTTCAGTTTTGGTCGTAGAATAGTAGAATTTTCTGGTCTTTGTTTGGGAAATGGTATCCATGCATGAAGTAGCTGTGCCATTAGCGTTGTATTCCATAAACTTCTCCCTCTCTATTTTGTGATATTAAAACATTTTTTCAATTTGAAATTTCAGGTTATAAAAATAAAGGCTTAGGCCTGAATGTTTCTGACTGCTTTGTTTTTCAGACCTTCTCATGGAAGTGTGAACGTTACTGGCTGCCTCCCACCTCAAATGTTGACCTGTTTGTCTAGTAAATTCATCTTTTGAAAATTTTGCATAAAATCTCCATTTTTCAGCTCTCAATTTCATTCAGTTATGCACACATATTGCCCATGGCAGTTTTATTCATGCATTGGTTTTAATTTCTCTCTTGTTTTATTTTGATCATTCCATCCTACATATGCTCTCAACTCTTACGAGGTGTATTCCAGTCATTTTAAAAGACTCCTTTCAGTGTTAAGAATAATTAAAAATTCTTTGGGTATTCCTTTGACAACATTTATTCCCTATCTTTCCAGTGTCAATCAGATGTGTACGGCTATCACTAAAAAATGAACTGTTACGAGTCTTTGATTGGTGTCTTTATCATGGGTTTGTGTACACGAGAGACATTAACAGTTCTTTGGCATGAAAACATGGCTATGATTGCTATGCAATATTATTGTCCCATCATGTGCGTAAATTTATTCAAAGCTTGTGTGAAAAGACTTTGTACAGCTCTAATGTCTTGTTATACAATCCTTATGCAAGATATACTGTATGTATGCTTCAACCCAAAGTATGAAAACCATAGAGCTACCTCAGCTAGCTAACTTTCAAGGTGCTTACACAATAAAAAAGGAGTCACAATCAGTATAAAATCATCTTCATTTGAAATTTTTGCACATTAGGGTATTTCTTACGTCTTAAGCTTTACTATTTTTGCCCTTTTTTTTTTTTGTTAAAACTTCGGGGTGAATTGTGCTTTTTGAAGAAGAATTGCAAGATACGGCTGACAGCATTTCAAAACTTTTTTTTAAGCTGGGGCCATACCACATGATTTGCACTATGAATAACTTGGAGCAAGTCTTTTATGATGCCACAACTCCTTAGTTTGTTCAGTACTCATTTGTTCTCTGTTTGAACTTTATGGAGCATGGTTAAATTAAGCCTTCAACTTAAGCCAGGTTGTCTTTTTAGGGACAAAATTTTGACAAAATGACTTAAAAAAGTTTTTGGGGTTGAATGG
>WURT03659176.1:0-18332 GCA_009936505.3 Holothuria glaberrima
CACTGACACATCGTTGTTTCAAAATGTGAGATTTCCTTTTGACTGTTTGACAAGCTTATTTCAGTATATCAATTTGAGTTTATGCAGTAGTGTGAAACTCAAACTATAGCTGATATCTCCCCCAAAAAACCTGAAACTTCATGATGAGTAAAAGCCAGACACCTGAGCGATTCGGAAAGTTTTCTTCCTGGGAACGTCTGTGGATCACTTGTGCTTTTGCACTGATCAGAAAGGTCAACGTAACCATCACTACAGAATGGGTCTCGAAATCCAGTAACAGGTAAAATTTTGGCGATTCTTATGCGCTAGCCTGGATCATCAGTGGGGTTTTAACATATTTTGTATTTTTTAAATCCAAGTTACCTTTTCAAAATTGCTTTCAGATTCGAAATTTTGCAGCATTACTTGAGTCATACAGACTAGTGGCGTAGCGATGGGAAGCAAAGGGAGCCTCAACTATTTTGTAACACATTCTTGTCAGTAATTTTTTTCAAACGATGTGTTTAAAAAAAGAAGTTTTCTTCGACAACCGAAAATAATTCAAAGTCTGATAAATATGACAAGCTTAATTAATTTGGCCAATTAGGAGGTGCAGATTTAAGTGAAAACCATAACAAGAAATAATGGCCTTCTAGTCTCTTTTTTTCAAAGTGTAGCTTAATTGAATGCATGCTGTATCAACATATACATACCGTAGTCATGTCATATATTTATAAATTTTTTGGGTTGCCCCCTTTGATATAAGCCTTCCCCTCTGTTTTCAAATCGGTACATCAGTGTTTATAAGGAGGAATATTTCAGGATTTTTGTGTTAATTTAGAAGAATCTTTTGTATAAAACCCTTTACATCATCGTAAAGATCAAAGGTGGGGAATTCGAATGAACATTTCATTTTTGTAAATTTATTACATATTTCATGCAAATTAGATGAAATCATAGTTTTTTCTTCCCATAGAATATCCATATGGATCACAGTTATTTTGCTTTCATGGTATAGGAGAATGTTTGGCATACTTTTCTCTTTCATTTGATACCAAACTTGAGGAAATTTGATCTAAAATGAGGAGAAAATGCTCATTTTACTTTACTCTTTTACATTCACACTGATCAACACACTGACCTATATAAATAAACAGTGTACAGTGCACATTGCACAGTAAAACGTGTAGGCTTTGGATATAAGCACGCGTGGGCTTTATAAGGTAGCTCGTAATGGACATATTGGTGAATGAAAAAGTCGGTGGGTGGTTGTGGGTTATAATTTTTGATGTTGGGAGGAGATTTTTGGATTAGAAAATGAAAGTTTTTGAAAGGAATTGAGGCATTTTTGAAAATTGCATTTCTCTACATCTCTAAACCCTCTAAATCACCATACCCCTGACATTTATTCATATCTCGTGGCGTAGTTTTCATAGGAATCTTGAAATTTGTGCTTGAATGAAGACAATCGGACTTGTCGTTGTGGAATTATGGAACTATTTCATGAGGTAGGTTTTCGGGCTTAGAAAAGAAGAAATTTGACCGGAAATGACTCATTTTTGAAAATTATATTTGAAATATCTCTTAATTCCCTACCCTGGACATTTATTCATCTCGCATGGTGTTGTTTAGGTGTCACAGTATTCAGAAAAAATGAATAGGGTGGCCTCTTTCTAAGGGTCAGAAATGGATTTTTTGAAGCTATGACGTCATTTTCAGCTTTTTTTAATTTTTGGAATATTTTTTAGTGTAAGCAAGTTCTATACGATGTTTTGTGAAAACATCAATATATACCCCCAAACGGTAGCATTCAGTAGATCTACTTGTTGGCTTCTCTTTGGTGGTTGAATGAAGGCTGAGGAATGTATGATGACAAAGTTCTAATTTTTTAAAAGTTGTCGACTTTTCCGGTGTATGTACTCCTAATACCAAGACCATATTGTGCACGCAAGACTCTTCCTTCCAAAATTTCTCCTGGTGTCCTTGTATTTTAGCAAAATTCAGTAATGTGTTAGCCTTGGAATTTACTGCTAATCGGGCTCGGCAGTAACACCAGTAGAACGCAACTAACAGTTCGGAATAACATTGTAAAGCGGTCTCCACTGGACTCTTTTCTCGTTTTTATGTTATTGCTTTTAGATGAATCGCCCTCCCTTTTTTATAACTCTTAAGCTTATGTTTTTGACAGTATTCATACTAGCTTATATTTAAATTATTTATGTTCTTTACCGTTACAACTTTTCTGTTTTATTTTTTTTAATATTTAGCTTTTCGTTATATTTATACTTTAGGGCATTCTTTATATTCCATAACTGTATTCATTAAAGTTATGGAAACCAATGACTTCACCAACAAGTGTTGTGTAAAGGGTATATCACCTTTCAGTTGTTATCAAGAGTTGTGCTACCATGCTTAACCTTGATTTTATGTGCTTTTTACCAAAGTTAAAGAGCGGTGCCTCTACTTTGAAATAATTTCACATTTAAAAGTCATGTTCACTAAATAAAAAGCCAGAGGGATTTCCTAGATATCTCGTCATCACAATGCACCTAGTTCAGTACGTTCATAATAATGCACATTATCACATCACAAATAAGCATCCTGCGAATAGAAAAACATATTGTTAATTGTCGTCAAGAACTTTAAATAGGTTTATGTACCACAAATTTTAGCCATATGTCATTCAGAAAATGTATAGCAGCTTCCCCACTGTGACAACTCCCTAGGGGTAAGCAGTGGGTAGCTTTACTTTAGGAATACAAAAGAAAAATAACTCCTACTACCAAGATCATATTGTGCACACAAGGCTACTTCTTCCAAAATTTCTCCTGGTGTCCCTGTATTTTTGTAAAATTCAGTAATCTGTAGCGTTTGAATTTAACGATAATCTGGAACAAGTCTTGCACAACCTGAAGCTTTCACTGTCTTAATGTTTTTGTTAAACTTCTATTGATACGGACAGTTTCTTTGCAAACAATAACTGTATTATCATTGAGACATTGTCATTTGAAGTGATTTCTCTTAATTTTTCTAAAAACGTTAAGACATTTATCCTCCACTCCTACAATTGAGAGTTTGCATCTTGTGTTCATTCTCCATTGCTTCTTTTTTATTCCTAATTTTCTGGAACAACTGTTTTACAATCTGAAGCTTTTACTGTCTTAATTTTGTGCTTACATTTCTATTGATAAGAAGAGTTCTTTAGCAACCAATAAGTGTATTATTATTGGCACATTGTCATTTGAAGTGTTTTCTCTTATTGTTTCAAAAACAAAAAACAAAAAAACAAAAAAAAAACGAAAAAATGTTAAGACATTTATCCTTCACTCCTACAACTGGGAGTTTGCATCTTGTGTTCATTCTCCATTGCTTCTTTTGTATTCCTAATTTCCTGGAAAAACTGTTGTACAATCTGGAGCTTTCACTGTCTTTATTTTGTGTTTACACTTCTATTGATAAGGAGACTTCCTTAGCAACCAATAAGTGTATTTTTATTGAAACATTGTCATTTGAAGTGTATTCTCTTATCAAAAACAGTAACATAAAAAAAAAATAGAAAAAAAAACGAAAGAACGATAAGACATATATCCTTCACCCCTACAACTGGGAGTTTGCATCTTGTGTTCATTCTCCATTGCTTCTTTTGCATTCCTAAGATCCTGGAACAACTGTTGTACAATCTGAAGCTTTCACTGTCTTTATTTTGTGTTTACACTTCTATTGATAAGGAGACTTCCTTAGCAACCAATAAGTGTATTTTTATTGAAACATTGTCATTTGAAGTTTATTATCTTATTTTTTCAAAAACAATAACAAAAAAAAACCTAAAGACATTTATTCTTCACTACTACGATTGGTAGTTTGCATCTTGTGTTCATTCTCCATTGATTAAACTGCCACTGTTAGGGAAATTTCTCAGGGTTCCCAACGCAAACTGAATTTTTCATGATAATTCCAAAAATTGTGCAGAAGTTGTTTTTGTGGAAAAAGAACTGAGATTTCTTCTATATTTCTAAAATCGGAAGTTCGTTTTAGGTGTCAAGTCTGCATTTGAATAAATTGCGAGGGAAAATTTCGCTTAGCAACCAAAAGTGTATTTTTCATGATAATTTCAAAAACTGTACATAAGTTGGTTTTGATTGGAAGGGAGATGACATTTCTTCTATATGTTCATATTTGGAAGTTTGGATTCTGTGTTCAGTCATCTCTTTGACTAAGTTTGCTATGAATTTTTTCCAGACATTTCTTCTGTATTTTCATAGTTGAAACTTTTAATTTTGTAATTATTCTACTTTTTAAGTACTGTTTCCAGGGAAAATTTTCCTTGGCAACCAAAACTGTGTAAATTACTCAATATGCATCAACGAAATTTCTTTCAAATAGAAGTAGCATCAATTGAGTATTCCCTTCACTGAGGCACTGGATGTTATGTAACTTACCCTACGCATAAACTACCTTTGCTAAGGAAAAAAACCCCTAACAACTAAAATGGTGTATGTCCATGATCACTGATTGTTTCTCTTCTGAAATTATAGCAAAATATGAAGTTTTGTTTTCAAAAAACGACCCCTAATCTGTAACTTTTGCTTCCGGGGATGAAAAAGACAGCATTTCTTACCCTGGAAATACTTTTCTACCAATTCTACAGAAAATCGGCCAAGGAAATTAAAAGGAGTTTTTTTGTTTTTGCCGTCGAGAGTCTGTGGGACACAAGGCTTGTTCTTCGGTACCTTTACATTAAGGCTGACAAAAAGGTGGCCTCGCAGTTTGAATAAAATTGTCAAAGAAATTTACGCGCACATACATACATGTAATAGGTGTCAATTAAAGACACACGTTTTTAACATTGAAATTGTGGCTTCCCCAACTGGAGGTGAATCCCCACTTGAACAGGCAAAACAAAAGGAAATGTCCCCGATTTATATGTATTACACGCGTACATAAATTTAACAACATATGTTTCCTGATGATAGTTTAACAACATGCAAATGGTGAAAACATTAAAACTAATGGGGAACATCTTTGAAAGGTGCAACATCAAATTTCACGGCAATTTTTGCATTTGGCAATTCGGGATATCTCCACATGTCAGTAAATGTACACTTCACCAGGCGAAAAAGACACTCATCTCCCCGAAATAAAGCTATTACATACACACAAACACAATATGACACACACATAATATGACACACACCATATGACAAGTTTTGTCTCCAGAAACTAGCACTGCTGTATATTACTCAACTGGCAGAGTAAAGAGAATCGTATCCTCCTTACGGAGAGATCAAAATAAAATCTGCAGTTCTCATTTATTAACTACGTGACCATAACATACAAGTTTTGAAATTCAGTTCAAAGTTAAATCTTTTTGTCTTTTTTTATTACAGAGAAATGAATTTCATGACATTTTTTTTTTATTTTTCAGAGATTAGTGCAAAACATGTTCATCTAAACATTCATGACTTCAAACTTACCTTGATGGATTCTGTACTAGCTCTTCTACAGTATAGTGTTGTGAGTTCATTATTAAGGATATTATGTTATTTTTGACAAGTTAACGTTGTTCGACAATTGTTGACGACTGATGATGCCAAGATGATATTCAACTTGTGTTCTAAAGCGTTGTTTCACGCAGGGCTGTACTTCAAATTATATATCGTCATGTATCTATGTATATACTCCAGCTGTTGTATATATATATATATATACATATATATATATATATATATGTATATATATATATATATCATGCGTCCTATTAGGCGATATCAGCAGAACTAAGATAACATAAGGGGTAAACGCGCCCGTCGAGGTGAAAGTTGTTAAGGACGACTGGTTTAGCCGTAAGCGGCCTGCGGGTTCAATGATATTTATTTATTCATCTCAGGATGTACCAGCTACCATAGCCTGATTTTCCTTCGGGGGGGGGGCGTTATATACTGTGTGAGGGGGACCCTTTTGAGTCAGTTGTGAATTTAGTTGTGAATTCAGTTGTGAATTTTGTTGTGGGAATTATGAGCGTGCATGGAATTTTTTGGGGGCCCTTAAAAGTAAAAATATCGGCGGTCTGAAACCCTTAGGCTGATTGGATTACATGGTAAATCCGGCTATGCCAGTTACTAAAATCCGCATTATTGATTAAACAACAAGCATGATTTGTACCTAGCTAATGAATCGGATAAGGTCAAATAGTTGCAAATGCTCTCAAATCCTTTAATTAAGTATTGGTTAGTAATAGATCGAGTGTCGTTCATAATCTGACGCCAGCACATCCGTTTAGGTTAAGAGATTGAGACATGTTGGATTAACTGTTAAATAAATTGGTTTTTGAATGTGTTGAAGTAAATGTGATCACAAGGGTATCGTGTGTAGTATTCAATGCCTGTATCGAACTCATAATCAAAACAATCAGCGAAAAACATGATGCTGCTAGTAAGCCCAAGCCCAATACTTTAGGCTAACCGAGTCTAGGCTAACCAAGCTCAAATTCACACGTTAAAGTACCCTAGCCTAGCTTTAGGCTATGATAGCCTCGCCGGGGTAGGCCTAAAGATTTGGGCCTGCGCTCACTTGCGGCACCTAGTTCTTCCATAACCGTTTTGATTATAAGTTCGATATAAACATCAAGTACTGTACAAAATACATTGTGCCCATATTTACTCTCAAACACAATCCACAACCCTCAAACCACTATTCCTCAAGGTGGTCTGAAACTTCCATCATCGATCCTGTCGTTACTCGGTGGACTAGCTGTGACTGTGGACGTGAGATACGTAAGTTTGCACGTAAAGTTCACATGTATGCGGATTGCCAAAAATTTGCGCGGGAAATTGCCCAAAATTGGACAAAAAAGCCTTATGTTGGTAAAAGAAATGTCCCACACTGGTCATAAACACAAGTGCCAAACTTAAATTACCCAACTTGTTAAGAGTGTAGGTTAGACCATTGAGGAAAATCACTTATGCACGTCAGGCAATCTGAGTGCTTCCTTACTACTCTTGGAGGAGTTTGCTTGTGAACACAGTAGCAGCAAGGAAATCACAAAAGTAGCAAAGCAGTCAAGCAGACTAACCACTTTCCCCTTGTTGTGCCTGCCGATTCGGAATTTAAGTTGCAAATGGAGATTCACAGCATGATTAGTTTGATTACCTAAAATTGTAATACAGAAAATGTTATTTTGTAATAAACTTGAAAATCTTGGAGGGTGATAATTTAGGTCACCCTCCTTTTAAAAAAATAATGCGAATATGTCCCACCCCCACCCCCGGGATTTTTGCCAGTGGGTCAGAACCTTTTCAACGATAAGGTGCCTTAACGTCTTTTCCAAGTTTACCCACTGGTTCTTTCACTTATTTATTAGAATAGAACTGAGCGCATACGCTCTTTTGATGCAGAAGACTTGATAATTGATTCATCGACAGAAAGCCCTTGCCGGTTCGTTATTACTTGCCTTGAGTGTTTGGACAGGGTATAAAGGAGAAGGCAGTGAAAGGAAAAAATGCGATCACTTTTCAAAAATAAGTTTTCCCCACAAATATCGGTCCTCGCACAGAATCTTCATGAAGGTAGTCTTACACAGTTGTAGTTTGCTGTTTGAAATTGAAAAGTGCCGTGCATTCACTTTTGTCCCTCACCTCTCACCTTACTTCACCCAACGTCACCCCAAAGCTTTGCTGGGAATTCTGACATGTCATACAGGTAGGCTACACATAGAACTACAAAAAAGGGGGTGGATAACTACAATTGTTTTCTGTTTCTCTTAATAAGTAATTTTTCCAGGTATGATGGTATTAGCAGGGAATCCTCCCCATAGCATGGTTCCAAGCACCCTCCTTCCACCCCCTCCCGCCCTTGTTGCGAGAAATATAAGTGGTACCGCTATTTTTCCGTACCATGTTCTCACTTGTCTTTCAACTGGCTAAGCCACAGTTGCACCCGCATGGTACGTTTTCTCCTCTCTGACCCTTAATTCTTCGGATAAGGAGTACCTTAAGGCGGGATCCGCGTAAAGATTTGGTAACAAGCGGCCAGGCTGCCGAGGGGAGGGGGAATCGGCGACCTTGAGCTCAAACAGGGAATACTGATAGCGAGAAGTGAAAATTGCTTGCTGATTTGGTGTTAACCCATCTTCATTGTGGACTCTTGGATAGTGCGCAGAGATTTTGGGGTGTATGTTTACTCATTTAAAACAAAACCAACTGATAGAGCAGTCGACCCTATGGAGGATTGCATTCGTTGTATTTGATCGTATCCAACCAGGGCTTCCACGGAATAGGGCTACTGGATATGACATTTTTTCATGCCGCATTCCCAACTACGAGTTGCACATAAGCTTGAGATATGTCCGTAATTTCCTATTATTCGAAATTTTAATGTGAAACGATTGCCTTTATCAGGTTGTCAATGCAGTCACGTCTGCTCGGTGCTGACTGCATGACTCTAGAACTCAAAGGCTCACGTGTTCACAGCTGACGTACTGGTGGGAAAGTGTGTTAACAACCTAAACAACCATGTTGCAGAAATGTGATTATGAATATTCAATATTAGCATCTTTATGATGTTAGCTTTACTGTGGGGAGGCACTCATGTAGTAGTGTTAGGAATAAGTTTAGCCAATTATATTACTTGAAAGATTAAATACATTTGGCATGTGCAAGCAGCCAGATTTTGTAATCTGCTCGCCGTCCGCCCAGGTACTATACGAAAGAACGTATACGCAGTCAGTCCACCCTCGGACCCAGCGATAATGAGGCTTGTGTCATGCGAGTGATGCATCAAGGAGGTTTCTTTATCGTATCTCACCAATAATATCAAGTCTGAAGTTTTTATCTTTGAATACGACATCATATGGTATTGTTGCTTTCAAAATTTCATCATTGTCAAAAATGACTTTAATAACCTCCTCATTTTGGGGGAGGGAGTTGCTTCGACTGCGTTCGAACACAAGACTGTAGGCATTACGCATTTCTCTCCCTATAAGGAATGTGAAGTGGGGGGGGGGGGGGAGCAATAATGAAACGTTCTGTGCAGAGCGCCACTATCAGTTGCCGAGTACGGTACAGATTGCAGGAAATAGCAACTCCAAGTTTCTCTGGTCTTTTGAGTTTCAGCTAAGTATTCTTTATTTTTGTCTTATACAAATTTTGCCCAATATTTTTCTTTTTCTATCTCAGAATTTAATCTGGGGTGGGGTAGGGGCAAGACATTTGAGTGTGTGGCTCCCACTCCCTGCCCACCACTGCTTACACCACATTAGACTGTATATAGTGGTTACCATAAAGGTAAAGTTGCCAGCATGTTTTTTGGCAAGAAGCCGTGATATCAATACATTGCTTCAGCGGCAGATAGTTTGAATCACGTTCACATTTCTACCAGTCTACTTAGCGACTTAGTCGAAGCCACTGCTTTAAATTGCAGGGATAACTCTACTTTGCTGCGCAAATTCCCTCCGTAACTTATACAACGTATGAACTGTACATTGAGCAACACGTACTATTTTTGTGTATTGAACAGAATTGCAATGAGTTACGCATGGGAAAAGTCCAGATTGTTGTCCTATCCCGTTGAGACAGTAGAATGTACGACTTCAGTGAAAATTGTACATCAATAATAAGCACATAGCCTGGTCCAGTTGCGCCAGCAAAATACGGATTATCACTGAAATCTTTGCAGTACATGTTCATTGTACTGTACTATTGCTTCAACGAGCAAAAGTGTTTCCAATTTTGTTGGAATTTTTCAACATTTGAGAAATTTCCTTTTTTTTTTTTTTTAAGGACCAGTATTGTAGGGATATCTTCGTTCAATATCGTTTTAATATCGGCTTGTAAGAAAACAAGCAGAGACAATTTTAATAAAGAAACTTTTACGCTCCATAAATTCTTGACTGTTTCAATAAGTCTTTACCCAACATGTGGAATTACTGTGCAAAGCATACTGTGCGAAGCTAAAAAAAGACGACAGCTGGAAACGAAGGTACATGTTAAGAAAAAGTAATCCTATTTAAGCAACAAGTTTAAGTTCAGGTAAAACTTTATTATATCCCAGGGAGGGTAATTGCACACTCGCAAGTACGGAAGTACAGACATGTAGATTACAAGAAAGAAGCAATTAAAAGGATAAATAATAAAAAGTACATGATGACAGAGATTGACATGATAAAACAATAAAAAGTAAGTTTAAAGTGAATGATGAAAACAGGACACCAAATGAATTATTGTATAAAACATAAAAGTGCTAATTAAAATTATTCCCAAATAATTTAATACATTGTGGAATGACAGATGATTTGTGTGTCCTAGTGGCAGCATACTGTAGCCTCACCCTACAATACGGGGGACGGGGGAGTTTACCGTATGTTACGAACTGGTAACTCAGGATTTACCTGATTGGTGATTGAATTGATCCGTTTCTTATTTACACTACCCACGTTTATACCCACCTCAGCAGACTATACAGTACATTCCTATACTGCATAAAACTGAATTACAGAACATGTCGAGAATACGACAGTCAACATTAACTTTAATTAGTCTAAGAAAGAAGTACAATTAAAGTTTAGTTTCTTCACCAAACACTAGATGTGACAGTAAGTTTATACTGTCTCACTACACCCAGAAACAAGTTCTACTCTGATGTTTACATGATTTGGTTAAACTATTCTTTCGACTGTTTGCAATTAAAACGTAATAAAGATTTTGGAAGAACGTCAAGTTTCTGAAACATCGTGAGTCGATTTCCTAAATTTTTAGAAAACGACAATAATCTTCACAAATTCATAGCAGGTGCAGGGTAGCCCTACTTGACTCAAAGATAGTGTCGGCTGCTGCAAAGGGTTTGACAGTTAGCGTAGAACACACTGGGCTAAGCTTGGTACTTCACGGCTGGTCAAGAAAAGAAATAACGTTACTCACATGCCAGGGAAACCAAACGATCCCAGGTTTTTTTACCAATATTTAGGTGCATCAATTTATTGTCACATTCCTTCACATCTCTTCACTAGAGAAATGTAGCACAATGTTCTTTTATTGTCCTGGTAGGGCATTCCAATGGACTTACACTTGCAGCTGGTTTCTGACTGTAGTGACATTTGTATCAACCATTATTTAGCCTAGTAATAACCTCACACATCTAAATTTTGTTAAATTTCAAAATGCTTGAATATGCATCTGCTTGCAAGCACACACAAGTCAAGTTCTAAGTTATAGCTTGCCTTATGACTGTCTGCCCCAAATTATTATGTGATAAAGGAGGTTAGAAGCTGATCTGACAAATTTTATATGCAGGTAATGTTTTTCATGAGACCGCGGGTAAGCAATGCTAACAAATCTTATTGAATAGGCCTATTATAGGACCATTCCCAAGCCAAGGCCTCTGTCCCCGCTCGCCTCCAACCCACTTCTGTACAACGGTACTATGCAGTTTACAAGAGGACTGTGCACACATGTTTTTGTCCCCCAAGTTTTTGCTTTTCCCACTTGCCCACCAATCCTTTTGAAATTCTGGTGGCACCCCTGCGTCCATTGCTCCCAGGCGGTTTTCCTATAATTGTATCATCAGCATTCAATCCACATGAACCAGAAGCAAAGTAAAATGCTAATTTATGCAGCCGCCAAATGAGGCTATTAGCTTTTTTCAACAGTTGAGGTCTATACTACACTTATTGGAAAAGATGTTTATTGTCATGTGTGCGTTAGCAGTGAAAAAAATTGTATTCACACGTTAAAATAAACGACAGGCAAGTTTGCTCTTTATTTTTTTGGAACAAGTTCTTAAGTTATGTTTATCATCCGCATGGAATTATCATCATGTTATAAAACAAAAAAATAAATAAATAAACAAAAAAGTCATACACGAAAAAAAAATCTTATGCACAAAGCTTCCACTCATATCACGATTATTTCATTTTTAACGCTGCTCATCTGAAGATCTTTGCGTTCCAGGATTAACATGAACAATTTATTTAGTTTACTAACATGATTGTAAACGCCACACAAGCATTTCTTTGTTGTTGCCTGTAGGAGTGCAATCTCGGAAATCAACAATGCCACCAATTTCCTGTTTACGCTTGTTATTTCGACAAACATTTTTTAACTTAGATGGGTAACATACTACAGTACCATTCGATTTATATTTTCCTATTCTTAAATTATTTGCATCCAAAGCATGCATAATCTACGTTCTTATGACATAACTTACAATTTTAAATATCGCAAACAAGGTACAAATCTTAGACTTCTCAGATCTAGACAGGTAGATTTGTTCAACTTTCAAAAAGAATAATGATCCAGTGCTTTTTTTCCGAAGCACTATAGAATAATTAACCTTCCTAGGTTCTATAGGTGTCGTAGCAAATAAAGCTGCTACCAGATACAACTTTTTACGTTTTCTTTTTGTTCGGGGTGCTAAATGATTTGCCTGTCAAAACAAAGTAGCTGAGGAACTTTGAAACGGTAGGTAAGAAAGTAAATATTACTTCGTCGTCAGTTGTAATCGATAGAACCAGTGGGTTCTCAAAGAAGTAAACTGCAACATTATATACACCACAAAATGCCAAATGAGTCTTCAAGGTATTCAGGTTTTAATGTAGATGCATAGTCACTAATGCCCGAAAGAATCTGAAATGTCACTTCAATTAAGCTTGAATTCTCAAAAATGTCTGTCTCAAAAGAACGAAAATTCATCTATTCAAAAAAAAAGAAGAAAATAAACGTGAAATGCTCACTAGATGGAATTTACCACTTTCTGATAGATGTGTTTTTGTGCAAAGGGCTATAACTTGCACATAAAAAGTAGCCACTTGCTTAAATTCACTTTTCTACCACAGATCTGCAAAATTCGCATTTGAAGTATTTTAGTATAGTAACCTTGAAAGAAACTTTGGTATGTGTTTTCTTTGCCACTTTTTTACAAAGAATTTACTCTTGCATCAAGGGTTCCTCTGACTCATCAGACGGATTTATTTCTTGATAATTTTGTATAAGTTTGATAGAAACGCATGACGTACCTATGAGTATACCACCGACTATTGACGACCAGCTTATTGGAAGATTCAGATATACGTATTGTGCGACAAAAGTGAAGACAACTTCAGTTGTCATGACAATAGTAGCGATAACAGGTCTTTCAATCGTTACTGCAAAAGCAAGTAAACTAAATCCCCCAAACTGAAATGCACCACTTAAAACTACCTTAATTGCGATCTCGAATGAAACTGTAAAGTTTATAAGATCAAAAAATGTGCATAGGAATAAGGATTCTACAAGTCCTTGTGCTGAGCATGATAGTACGATGTAAAAATTGTGCGTGTTGCGTTCTTTTAAACTTTGAACAACAAGGACGTGCGAACCATGGCAAAATGCAGCCATCAGTGCGAGCAAAACTCCCAGATTACTCGTAGTTTTGTCGGATGAAGGTTGCGAAAAAGGGAAAAACGGTTTAGCTATAAAGATCACTCCGACAACCGAGATCATGGCAAACACAAGTGTCCAAATTTTCGGCTTTGCATTATGAATTATTGCACTCAGCGCTATTACAAACAAAGGCAATGTAAAATAGAGGGAAATTGCGTTACCGGGCTCTGTTATGATTATCGAGGTCATTAGAGCAACTGAACCAGAACCGCAAAGAAACCCACTTAACAGCAGTAGGAGGATTTCGTGCAATTCCCGTGGCATCTTTGGTCTAACAGCAATTAGGATGCAAATATTAAAAATCAACGTGGAAGAGAAATTCATTAGGAGGATATTTACAGGATGAAGTCTTTGCCCAACGTAGTAAATCAAAATATCAAAACACGTAAACGATAAAGCACTCAATAGCGCAATAAAGATGCCTAAATATTGTTTGATTCCATAGTAAATGTTTTGAGTCATTAAAATTAAATCTTCATAGAAGTAATGTTTACCATTGATGCTTGTTGGGCTGGGATCCGATTTTTCAGGATCTAATCGGACCTGTTTTTCACATCTAGTCATTATGATCGAAGAAGACAGAAGAGTGATTATTCATAAATGAACATGTTTTAAACTTGTCCTGATCTTATGTGGATTTTTAATTATGGACACCAGTGTCCCGTGTGCTGTTTTCTTTCCCCTCTGTCATCTAGATAGTACAGGGGGATTTCACTCTCTGACATCAATTGGAAAAAAATCTCCAAACACAAACAAGGATGCACCTATCTGCAGTCTAAACTATTTCATATGTTTCTGAG
Source organism: Holothuria glaberrima (assembly GCA_009936505.3). Taxonomy (NCBI): domain Eukaryota; kingdom Metazoa; phylum Echinodermata; class Holothuroidea; order Aspidochirotida; family Holothuriidae; genus Holothuria; species Holothuria glaberrima. The sequence goes on from WURT03659176.1 coordinate 14,192, forward strand.
TTTCTTTAGATGACCATAGATTACTCGAAACCGCTAGCTGTCTCTCGTTCCTGTGTCAAACACAAACTGAAAAAGACACTTCATGTAGAAACAGAGGGGCACGTACTTCGCAAATTTATTGAAGAGCAGAATTCTCCCGGTGTCCTACGAGGATTAGACTCTGCCAACGCTACCTTGTCCCTGTGAAAGATCAAACAAAAATACGTTTGTATTTACGGAAGTTATTTCATCAATACAAAGATTGCATCAGCTATGGATTTTGTGATACGCACGTGACACCACATTAAAACAATACGACAAAGTTGGAGATGTATTGTTTTCAGTTTACTGCAAGATTCGTTAGTGTATTGACACACTTTGCAAATATCTCGAGAGGAGACAGGTCCAAAACGTTAAACAGCACCAAAGTTCAGCAGCCACATAAATAATTTCAACGAATAGGACTAACGCTTGAAAATGCAGTCGTAACAGCGAATAGCTTGAGGAAAGAAAGATTAAGGGTTGCAGAGCTTAGTACTAACTTTGCACTTGACACTAAGTCTTAATTTGCTCTACGAAAATCAAATTCACAGCCAGTAAAGTGGTCATGTGAGGACTGACTAGTATAAGTTTACACTGAATATAGTTAAAGAAGCAAAAGGTCAAGATATGTATCAACTTCCTTCAGTGGCGTCTTCAAGGGGGGAACAGGGGCACGTGTCCCCCCAAAGATTGGCTGTTCCCCTTAAATGAGATTTTTGGTATTAAAAAAATATGCACAAATACATCATTCAAGCATATGTCGATGTAAACAGGACAGGAAAACTCACTGTTACTTAATCACACAAACATACAACCAAATTTGCACAAAATTTCCTGAAAACTCCAATTTTGGGGAGCGCTTCGCGCGCATCTATTCCTTTAGCTGTGTGAAGAACATGCTTATTGGTAGATGTTATCCACATCTATTGTTTCCATCTTTATTTTCAAAAGGTATGAAACTACTGCAGCTCTTTGAGTCTTCTACCTTCAAAATAATTCCCACATCGTTTTTCTTGTAGTCAGATCTTATTTTTGAAGAACTGTTCAAATTGAGATTTTTAATGCTGCCTTCTTCGACACGTTTGCAATGAATACGAGGATAATTAAATAGCTTTACTCTCATAGTCTAACGTCTGATTTTTAGACACCGGTGCCTTCAAATTTGGATGGTGGAACTTTGCTCTACTCAATCCTCGACGAAGTGCAGCCAAGCACCAGAGGTCATAAAGTGGTGATTCCTCCGACAGGAGTAAAATGACTTGCACAAAATTTTCATAGATGCTGAAAATCGGAACTTTCTGGCCACTTCGCGTGTGCATCAGGATTGTCTTAGCAGGATCAAGCAACCTTTTTCCATTTATTGCAAACGAAAAAGTAAAATATATATTGCTCATAATTATAATTTTGAGACACCCAAAGTCCACTGAAGTGGATTCAAGCGGGCTTTTCCCCACAATTATTTCCCCTAGCCTCGGATCTGCAGCCGTCAAATGTACCTTGGCTGCTCCAGTTTGAAGGTATGCCCTCAGTGTCATACGTTGAAGATAGTTGGTTCAACAAAAATTGATATTGTGCAGCATTAGTGGATATATTTTAAGCTCAGTGCTAGCATTAACATGATCCACTGTACCCATTCACCCCTTCCCATCATTAAATCGTTAGTGCGAGTAAGGATATTACAATAATCAAATTAAAATTTTTATTCTTGTGGCCTGTTTAAGTTCGCTGCAATGACATTTCGGAGATAGTTAAATGCATCATCCTATTGGTCTCATTCTTATAAATTCCCCATAGCCTCCGCATGGGTTGCACCTCTGGACCCCCAATCCACTGTCGTTCCTGGACCAGACCAGTTGCCCTACAGTGAGTCCCTGCAGCTCTAACGGATTCCTACAGTGTCGCCCAGGCTTTCATTTTTGTGTGATCCTATGGAGGACCTCTTGCCCCTGTCCCCCCCCCCACTTTGAAAAGTCTTGGGACGCCGCTTCCATTCTTTATTTAAATACCAATCTTGCGACTAGCTTTCATTACACGATTTTAACGGTCTTTCTCAAACTGATTAGGCGTACAGCTTAGCTTCTTGAATCAGTAGTTTGCAAATATCTCCAGAAATTCTGATTTTTTTAAGAAAAGCGTCCTCTCTGGTTGTGCAAAGTGTGGAAAAAAAGAGGTCTCACTCTCATGCCTTGTTCTTGTAGTAATCAGTTTTGCCACTAGATAAGTGGATTTTAATTTAGATCAAAAGGGCCAAATATCACAACCGTTGACAAAATATTGAAGGGCAAAAAACAGCCTCTCTCTCTTTTTTCTTAGTTTTAGCCCTTACGCCATGCTGTATAAATATAGAAAATAAAGAGATTTTGACAAGGTTAACTTATGCATGATTTAACCAAATTCAGAAGAATATTTTGTACGAAGACCTAATTATGAAAGGTTAGAATATGTAGATTTTGTCATTTTTGCTAATTAGTATGCAAATTTATGCAAATGAAGGCATTTCTTATGTTTTTCTTTGTTTTTTGTCTTATTATTTTCAATTCTCTCTTCAATGATGCCGCATTTGTCCCAATAGGACTTATTTTAAGCGAGATGTGACCGTTGTAAGATTTACCCGAAATATACTTTAGAAATCCTACTGCCGCCCTCACAAAACAACACAGTAATGATCAATAAAACTTCCCACGAACAGCACAATGTATGCAGACAATCTGGCTTGACTTAGAGACACGCTTGGGTTTACACCAGCCCTGTGAGTGAGAGTGTTGTCAACACAACAGTAGTTAGAAGCAATTACGTGCATGTGTACAGTATTGTATATACATTTGTACGTGTGTATACGGCAAACTGTATTTGAGTTGAGCTAATGAGTCATAGTGTTGGAATAAGACTTTGACTGGAAAGGGTTGGCAGCATATCACTTTGCTTAGTATTTTTATGCTTAAAATCTTGTAAAGAAAAGAATTTGGTTTACAGAATGGGAATAGGTGGTAGGGTTAGGGAGTTAATTTTTTTCGAAATTTTTCACTATTTTGGGACTAATTTGCATAATTTTTTCATAACTTTTGATAATTTTACTCAAAGTTCCAAGATTGATTCACCCCACCACCTATAACTTTCAGGACATGTTAAGTGAAGTATCAGGGTTATTCTAAAACAATTTGGAGCTTGATAGCCCCTTTTTTTGAAGCAAAAGTCCTTGCCCCAGATTTTTTTGAAGCAAAAGCCCCTTGTCGCTGATTTTTGGGAAAATTTTAAAATTTTTGAATCATAACAAACTTTCAACTTTTTTTGAAAAAAATTTGGAGACACCCCCCTAAAAATTATTTTTATATAAAAGACCTTTTCATTTGGTTTTCTTTTGATACTAAAACAAAGGCTCTATGGGAAGGGTTTTAGAGCTATAATGTCTAGAAAAATCGTAAGATTCTCTGGTAACTTGTTACCCAGAATAGCTTTAGGGGGCGAGGACACGTCTCCTACGACAAATATCAGACACTTTTACGGAGGTAGAGAAAGCAAAGGAATAAACATATTTATTCCCCACCCAGATTTAGGGGGAAAACTGCTGATAGACCTTGTATATAAATAAACCATACGCTCTAAAAAGGTTCAATTGGGCACTGAACCGAAATCTCGTAAAATATTTGACTAGATGTGGTTTATTTTGAACAGAAAATGGTTGGTTTTGAACAGAAACTAGTCAAATATATGACGCTTTTTCTGTCAAGTACCAATTTGATCCGTTTTCGGTAAAATTTGAACCGAACTTTTTAGAGTGTATGCTTCTGCAGGAATGTCCAGGTTATCTTCAAATTTGTACACACTAGCGGTGAGAGCAAATCCACCCCCCCCCCCAAAAGACATTTTCCAAATCGTTGAATCATTTCTAAGTTGTAAATATTCACACAAGTATCAGAAAGTATTACTGTTCTGGAAAATTCAAGGGTACATACAGTACTGTAACAATTATTAGCAAGTATTAGGAAAATTAATCAAATATTAGTAACCAGATTGATATGACTTTAAGTACTAAAAATATGTGTTTCCTGTTGGGTGATTTTAATATTGATATATTGAAGTATGGGGAAGACCTCTATGCCACAGATTTTTTAGATCTCAT
>WURT03659187.1:0-18332 GCA_009936505.3 Holothuria glaberrima
ATTATTTTTCTTTTATTCATTGAGAAATTGCAGACATGAAATCCATATTTCAAGGCTGGGAACATGCAGCTTAAAACTCTCGGGAAGTGCCGTTTCCGGCCATCTGGAGGGTTTGTAAAGCCAAAAAAATTCTAGTACGCTCCGCGCCAACCGATGGTGGCGCTCCGCTTAGACAGTGTCGGGGCATATTTTGCCCCCCCCCCAATTAAATACAGTCCTTGATACGCCCCTGTTAACGATTTTCAAAGAAATTGGGGGAGTGTTGGCACAGGTTTGAATTGTAAGGAAATCTTGAAATTCAATTAATTTGATGAATATTGAAGCAAAATCTTCTAGTCAATAATTATCCAAGTAAACGTAATCGAAATTGGGGAAACCTGTGTCACAATGCACCATAATCTTAGTATCGTGACAGAGTGACCCCCGTTGTGCACCGCGAAAGGTACAAAAGTGTAATCTGTCTCATGAAACCATTTTCATATCGAATGTAGAAGCAATCGCTTACGCAACCACGGGCATTAGTGAGGCCTGAAGGAAATTTGACGTGAAGGTAATAATATAAGTTTGGAAGTCATTTAAAGGAATTAGCTTGTGGTATGCGGGAACATTAAAATATTTTTGGTTTTAAGGATCTTCTCGTTTTCGACGGAGCGAACTTGAGAGTGAGGGGCGGAAAGGTAAGCGGAGTTCGTCCCCTCCCCCTACTCCTACGCCCATGATACGGCTTACAGAAACCAAATGGGTAATGTGAGAAAAAGGTAAACTATTTGACTCGGGAACAATGTCCTAGGGAATAGATTTTGAGCACTTCGACTGAACAATCACCGCATGTGCACTTTTAATCCACCTGGCATTTCTATAATTAAACTTTGAAGAGAAACTAGATCGTTGAAATTGCAGGTGCAGAGGGCTTTCTATTTGATGTAAAGCCTATTCATTACAAGTTTATTCAAACAATCGACAACAATCAGCGAATGAAATATTTGTGAAAATGTCTTGCATTTTGGCATATCTGCTGAGCCTCCTTCTATAATGACATTAGTACGCCGACAATTTCACAGCTGTTCTTTTCATTAGTTTGTGCCTGATGCATATCTGTTTCCCTTGAATTACACAGGTCACTGCACAATACATAGAAAATTGTCGTACAGTGTAGTTTTTACAACAACTAGGCATAAATCTTCTAGTTCCACTAGTCCAAATCTTTCATTCAGTCTAGTGTTTCCACAAAATGTCCTTACATAAGGCATACTCTGTACTAGGATAAATATCACCACTGGGGTATTATCATCCGACTAGGCGTAGGCGTAAGAGGCAAAGTGGAGACTGGTAGGCTTGGGTGCAACCCCTCCATTTCGGACGGAAATTTGCTTTCTTGAGGTAAATTATATGCTCTTTTGGTCAAACACGGAATCAATTTAAGGCAAAAGAACTATATCCCTTCCCCCAATTAGGCTATCCACGGTTACGTCATTGGTTGACTTTGGTTGGCACAGGGCATGTGGAAGAACACATGCGTGTATATTAGGTGTTGCTCGTGTAAACGCTTGCGCTGTTGCACGCAAAAAGTAGACGAATTGGAATCTTCTTTTTATTGTGGCGACACTGTACGGGTGCCTTACCAAAAATTTTGCCAACCAGCCGTTACGTCTTTTGTTTGCAAAGATGAATGAGTCTTTTGGAAGTGGTCCTGTATACCCAGGGAGGTGTTCCCTGGTATACCTATGCCAGTAGGATGTACTGCAGATACCGTAATTGATTGAGAAAAACTACAGCATTTTCCAATAATGTTCAGGAAGCAAGATTTCCTTTTTCATACGTATAAACATCACGTATAAAGGGGCTCGTTGAGTTGATATCAATTATTTTGTGACAAGTTTGAAGGAAATCAATGCATGATAATGCTTCTAATTAGCCTCATTTCTCATATTTCACTTCCCACAGTTACCAAAAATGTGAGAAATTGTAGTTTTTATGGAAAGGGACTGCATATGGTTACTACATATGGTGTCTGGTCACACATTTGTAATAAATAATTTTAATCATTAATTACCCAATCATTGCCTTGGCAGTGGTGAGTCAGATGTGCAGAATCTCTTGGTTTGATCATTTACCATCAAGATGTGAGTAAATCTCAACAGTTGTGAAATAAATCATGAATTCTGTGAACGAACTCACTAAGCCCCTTTAAGTTAATCTAAATTAATCCTTCTGAAATAGTCTTTCTACACTGCCTGATTGTTTCATAAATTTCCACAAATTTCATGTCTCAAGCGTAAGGAACAGATTTACTTAGATTTACTTTGTAATTCGGTCAATTTAAAAGCAAACTTTCAGGCCCGAAATGTTTTGCGGAAGTGAAAATGTTCAACATAGCTTGCTGTAGGCTCCTACGTGGATAATCATCCTACACCCAGGAAAAACTGACTGCATGGTAAAGTGGTTAGAGCATCCTACTGCCATTGTGCTTGGTTCTCAGCATATTCAACGGAGTAGGGAAAACAAGCCAGTGAGCCACAACTGAAAAAAGGCCGTGGCCTGCCCGACTTTAACTAACTAACTAACTAACTAACTAACTAACTAACTAACTAACTAACTAACTAACTAACTAACTAACTAACTAACTTACTAACTAACTAACTACACCCAGGCAAAAGGGACATGTGAAAATGACTATTCAAATGCAAGGCCTAAATGCATCTCTTCGGACAGTTAAAATTTCCCCCAACTATGTTTGCTTCTGGTCCCTCTTCTAATTGACAGTGTTTGACACATTTCAGACAAGGGTCTAAGCCTACGTGTGGTTTTATTGCTCACGGCCATATTATGCATAGTACAATACTGTGTGTGATGGAGGTTGCACTCCTGTCTACCTAGTAACATTTTACTGATCGGAACACAGGAAATCAAACGGAAATCACCACTAATGATTTTAAATACACAGGTCTTGCAAAATGTAGTAGCAAGAGTTACTTTAAAGTTTTAATTGGTTGAAAATACCTTCTCGATGGATTGGAAACCACAGCCTGAATTCGAGTGGTGAATGTTTCACCTTGTCGCACAGCGATGCAAGACTCACTGGGTAAAACAACTGGATCAAAGACGGGGGCCTCCTCGCAAGCCCCGTCACTCTGGAACACTTCAAAGAGGAACTGTAGTGGAATGCTACTTAACGGAGTAGTGGAAGAGGCATCGACAAAGTCCTCAATTTGTATTGCGACACCGAACAGTCCTATCTGAGGAGGTGTCCACTCCAAAATACAAGTAGCCTACACAAATAAAAATTGAATATATAAAAACTTTTGTTTTAATATTGTAGTTTTTAAAACATCATGAGAGGATTTAAAAACAGTCTAGATTTTGGAGGTATAAAAGAAAAACTCAAGGCTGCAACTTCGATCCAGTTAGCTTAAGTGATGAAGCCTCCCAACTGTAGGGAATTTTCCACTCGAATGTGTGAAGCCGTTATAAACGGCTGGCCCATAAAAAATAGCATGCACTCATTATGTTTTACCACTACACAATGGCACATACTTTTTGTTAGGTAAGCTGTATATTAGGGTGCCCGTCGACTGCGGGTGGCCCGTCGATTGAGCACCTTGCATAACATTTTAACAATAAGTTTTTAAAAAGTAATTTCCGGGTTGTTTTCTCTGGTCCACCTCGGGTGAAAACCCAATTGAAGCTTTGTGAGCATTCGGGATACTTACACCTTAGAAACAGTTACAAGATTCTCAAGCAGTGGCCCGGGAATATAGTAAACAGGAGCTTTTTTAAAAAGTTCCGTCGACTGGATGCCGGAGGGTGACAACCAAACGTTAACCCCCCCCCCTAAGTTCTGCTCTCCAAATGAGTTACGTCTCCCAATGGGGGGCAGTTGTTTCCATCATCAACCCCTTTTTTTCAGAAAGTCCTACGAAATATCTTCAACTGCACAAGTTAACCTGAAACTATGGTCATAAACGAAGTTACCTGTGCGACCTTGAGGGAATAAGAGACTTACAAAATGTCCTCAGGTAGCCTTGCTATAGGGAGCTTGCATCAGAGGTCAAATGGTAAAACTCAGTGGATGCCCTGGCCGTTCTGACGGACACTGCGCTAAACACCACACTACTTTCGTACATGACCTAGCACACGCGCACGTGTGTTTGTCCTCCAGAAGGAGATTGCGTATGATGACTTTTGCACTTGTGCAACCTCCCTGAAGGGTAAAACCTAAGAAAGAGTTTCACCGTCTACACAATGGCTAGACTTATCTAACATAAAGAAGTTTTAGGAATCCGGCTAGACTCTCAAGTTAGAATGAAAATATTTCTTTCAGTATCAATACACCATTGTCGGAACTCGAGTAATAGATTTGTTTGTTAACACATACCTCATTTAATGTTGCGTCCAGTCCGTCGCAGATAGAGCCACATTCGCTCAGGGTCTCATTGGCATAACGGCATCGCACAACGTCCTCGTCAGGGTCAGTTACTGGAAACCAAATAAGAGGACCATATGAAGTTAATGTCCGAGCCCGGAAGTAATGTAATCTTACCCCATTTTGCCATTTCTTGTAACCAGGGAGTTGACCCCCATCCTATAACTATTTACATAACATTGGAGGTAACCACTTTACTTTCTGTCAAGGGTGATTAATTCGTGTCAACAGTTGCCTGCGTAGCAGGCTGTGTGGCATATTCCTTGTTCAGTCTTACCTCTACTGGTAAGGAGGTCTCAAAGAGGAGCTGAGCAAACAAAGTCCGCTCAGGGGGTAGCCAACAGGTCACCTCATAGGGAAGTACTGAGTTCGTTTACATAAAATTTTCACATTTTTTAAACCAACATTACGGATACAAAATGATAGACAATTCAAAATAAGGCAGTACGGTAGCTTCCTTTTCAAGAAATAATGCTCTCACAGGAAGAAATTTGGTCATCTGTTGCACAAAAGTAATCTGTTCACAAAAATTTTCAAAAATTTATATAATCATGCAAGGTCCATCACTCAATGCATTATATTTTGAGGAGATAAAGCTATTGCTAAAGTTTATTGGTGACACTGAACGGTTTAATAATGATCTAAGGTATTTCTTTTTATTTTTATGTCATGTTGGTGCATTTTTAAACGAAGTATCGTAGTTTCCCTTTGAGAAAAATGCTGAGAAATGTTTTCACTTACACACGCTTCTTGAAAGACACACTCTCAGCGGAATAATCTTATTTATGATTTTTACTTTCCACTAATATGTGAAAGTGGATCTAAATCGGCGAACTGATCTGGAATTTCTATTACATTTCGACATGCAGCTCTCGAAATATTATCAGATAAATTTACTACATTTGTAACCGAAGGTGAACTTGTAGCAAGCAGGAGTGAAGCCATTTTCCAGTCACACGGATGAGCAATGCCTTGTCTTCCTTCAATTGTTTTCTCGTTATGTTGAACTTGAAATGGATATGTATTCGAGTAGGTGAATTTCCCATTGGGAAACAATAAGTTTACAAAATCTCCATAGCTCTCATTCATTCACAAAACAAAAGCGTGAAAACGTGGAAAGTTGTAAGTTCAGAGAAAGACAAATCAGTGCATGTTGATAGCTGAAAGGATATGATGTCCCTTGTGGTTTGCTTTGTTACTTTAGGGTGACAATGAGATAACTTTTGCTAATATCTCGAGAACATAGTTTGTGACATAAATGCATGTTTCTGGAGAATGTAAAGATTATCCCCTAACAAATTCAAATTTAATCCATCTTTTGAGTGAATTAATGCACCTGCTTTTAATAATTTAGGTGTACAAGAAAAGTACGGTCTCCCTTTTGAGTACCTCTGCTATACTTTCTTTAAGCGTTTTGGCCTATTTCTTTATAGAGTCTTTTCTACTTTTGGTGTTCTTTCAAAATTATCATATTTCTCTATAATATATATATATATATATATATAGTTTATTACTTATCCTGCTGATTTTTTCTCTCAGTATGGTGCTTTGCTATACTGCTTTCTTAGAGCACTGCCATTGTTATTCATGAAAGCTTTTCTGCGTCTGGTGTTCCAAGTAAGGTGCATCATGAATATCAATCATTAATACTCATCTCTTAACTAAATTTTCATTGAAACACACACCCTTCAAATGAGCCTCAGTAGTTGCAACTCGACTGACAAGACCGTACACATTTAGAGAGGCTAAGGGTCGCACGAGTACATGAGTTAATAATGATCTGGTTAACGTAGACTATAAGAAAAAAGATCATATGCCTGTTCAGGTGGGGGCCTTCAAGGTGAAAATTTCTGACTGTGAAAATAGGACAAGCATTGTTACAAAATTTTCATACCTTGTATCGCAAGCACAATGGAAAATGCCACCCCTGGCAGCTTCAAAAACTACCGTGAACTTGTGGGTGACCTAAAACTGGTAGGTCCGATTGCCCGGAATCTGCATCGTATTGGACGATTGTGGGTTATATTTGCTATAGACTCATTCAGTGTTTAAAAACAAATGCCTTCATGGCTGGGCGTCAAAGAGTTGATTAGGCGCGCTTACACTGTCGTCACAATGAAAGGTAGATTCCAGTTCGCCTACTTTCTGCGTACAATCACTCAAACGTTTACACGCGCAACACTAACATACACGCATGTGTTCGTGCGCATGCTCTAAGCCAACCAATGCCAACCAGTGACGTAAGCATGAACATTCTAATTGAACAATAGAAGTGTGGTGTAAAAATTTCCTGCATCAAGAACAAAAGACATCAACCTGTCAGGCTCATGATATGACGATATTAGGCCTTTATTTGGAACCACGCTCATGATATGACGATATTAGGCCTTAATTCGGAACCATGCTCATGATATGACAATATTAGGCCTTTATTCGGAACCACGCTCATGATATGACGATATTAGGCTTTTATTCGGAACCACGCTCATGATATGACGATATTAGGCCTTTATTCTTTCGAACGTATAAAATATCAGTAGAACTGGCAGTGGCATCTTAGGTTCAGGGTTGTCTTGTCATTTTCTGTGTTATTACTTCTACGGAATTATTCTCAGTAATAAACACTTCAAGCAAGCTTTAAACAATGAGGTGTTATGAGAGTAACACCTGCCTTCTATAGCACAAGACTATAATGAAGATGAAACAAGGTCGAATACAATGGTTGACTGGTTCATTATGCTACTGTACTGCCAGAAATGGCAGTTTCTGTACCTTGCAAGTGGCATCTAAACAATCTTTCTTTACTTTAAATGAACAAAGATTTAAAAAATCGATACACGTTTAAAATTTATTCTGAAAATTTCAGGGGCGAGTCCTTTTGCCCCTCCTTCCCCCACCCCGCCCCCACTGCCATGTACGGTCATAATGAACTAGACTTTTCAGTTGAAAGGGACGTTTATCAGTTTCTAAATCTTCACCTTTTTGATAAGATCATCGGTAGTAGTATCTGTTCTTTTCAGTTTAGAACAGATCTACTCTCTAAATTCAAGAGTGAAATTAGGGACGGACCTAAAATTAAGACTGAACATTCGCTCTGAAGGAGTGAAAATGGCTCTTTTTAGACTGAAATCTTTCAATCGAAATTAAAATTGGTCCCTATTTCCACCCTAAAAGAGTGATTTTTCACTCTAAAGGTATAAGGGTGTTTGCATGACAGACTCATGATATAGAGGTCTGAAGGTTGAGCAGATGGTCAAGTTCAGTCTGGTGTACCCTTTTAATATAGTGACGCCATTTTAGGATTTCTTGGTTTTCGCCCTTCGGTTTGGGTTGTAAGGACGAATAAACGAGTGAGATCTCGGTCTTTTCTTACCTTCAGTGATGAACAAGCGTGTTTACTAAGGATTCTAAATTACCCTCTTCAGCTTTTCTTGCGTGTCAGTAACAAGTTAAGTTTGACACTTTCTAGAGTTGTACAGAGTAACTCGGTGACCTCAATACATTTTTTGAAGAAAAATATGCACCCACGGATGTTTAGTGCTTCAGTGAGTACAAGCAATAGAAATTAAAGTAAAGGAGAATGACGTCAGGCGATCTGGACTGAAGCCACTGATTTGGCTGTTTGCAACAGCGCGTAGTGCAAACAGCACGGAGTTTCTTTTGGCCTAGTTATTGGAGGAGAAACCACAAGTTTTCAAGTTTAAAGTTTATAACAACACACCTAAGGCACCATGACTTATCTCTGTTGTGAATGTTACTCCTAGTCTGTCGAAAACGAATAAAATCGCATTTAACTTCTGAAGGTGAATGCACACCGAACGTACGAAGACACGCCAATCAACTAGCTTTTTCAGAGAAAGCGCCCTCACATTTCCGTGGCTTTACGGGTTAAACATGCAGCAATGCACAGTGTCAGCGTTCTTCCTTACCTTAGTTTCTATGGTGCAAGCTTAAAGTCAAGGAATATGCACCCTGTTTCATTAGTGGAGTAATCGGGCACTGGAGGGCACTGGTGGGCACTGACAGGCACTGGCGGGCACTGGTACTTGTCAAATAAGGGCTGGATATTGGTGTACTTTGTTGGGCGAAATGAATAATGCAAACAGCAATTTTCAACATATTACAATATATAAAGTTAGTTTATGAGAAGGCATGACAACAAGAGACAAGTTTTCTGGGAAAATACCCGACTGCCCCAGTAATGTCCGGAACAGTCCGTAATTAACCTAACTTGCCCTATCTCCCTGGCAAGTGTTACCTAAAGCCGGGGCCTGGCGGGGTTTACCCCATGATCCCCGAGGTTTAGCGCCTGTCAAGAATAAAAAAAAATATGACCTAGCGACTTCTAATTTCCGAACACTGCTCCCACTCAGCTCCATATTATTAATCCAATGCAGAGTTAGTATTTTAATAACTGAGCAAGCATCCTTTGTTACTTGTAAGCATAAAATTTCTTTGATTTGCGCACACTGAGTCAAGTTGATAATGAGCTCAATTTTCAGGTTTGTGTATCTTTTAGTGTGTACAACAGAGTATTCCGAGAGTCTTAGGGCTGCATTTTTATCACGAAAACTATCATGTATTATTTGTATTTTCAATGATTTAAAAAAGGTTCTAGGTCATTGAAAAATACCACCTGGTTTCCACGAAATCTATAAGAGGCATGAAGTCAAATCTCTCTCAATGTAAGGTTTGCTCCCTGGCCATGACAATGCTAGTGACCACTCCCTATCTCCATGATTTCGTTTCTGTAAGATCTTCGCGATTTTTACCAAATGGGCACGTAAACGAACCTCTGGCCTTCCTTTCGACATCTTTGCCACACATTCACACATTCTTACTGCTTTTTATTTAGGTCTTAAGCGCTGTTCTTCCATGAAAAATGTTTACTCCGTACAGGGTGTCCTCGGACAAAATTTGGAACAAATTGTGACAAACGGAGAAGTAAATTCGCTGAAAATGACTTTGCAAACTCTAAACTTTCAGCTTCTTAATTCTTTCACCATCTATTTTACACTGACAAACATAATACAAGGTGAATTAGCTAATCCAAAGCAAGTGTTTTCGGCATAGGCATATAGGAGGCGCAAGGAAGGATTAAAAATGTGATGGGCAAAATTATGCTTCGGGGACCTCAATTCAAGGACGGGGGCTGAGAGCAAAATCCCCAGTCAAAATGTGATGGGACTGAATCATAATTCCGCCCCCTCAATTCAAGGACAAATCCCCTCAATTGTTCCCTCTGCCAAAAATTGTCACAAGTTTGCAGAAATTTTTCTAAAAGTTTGCCCAAAACGTTGCGGCACATTGCATCGAAGGACCCTCTAACATTCAAAACAGGGGAAAGCCCCCCCCCCCCACCGAGAACAGCTTCCTACGCCTATGGTTTTTAGCACTACCAACGAAGAAGGAAGGAATGACATCGTACTACTTTAATAGACAACAGACGTGTACAACACTAACCTGGAATTGAAAGTCTGACCGGGCAGTTGAGTGGTATACGAACGATTGGCATGTTTGTTGTAGTTGGAGATCTGTTGAGAAGGCCGTTGTCAGGTCGTGGAGTCAGGTCCACTTTGGATCGTATAACCCAGGGGCCGTTACCACCGTTGGCGAGAGTTATCCAGTTCCGGCCAGCGTAACTGTTTTTAGTGAGAAAAAGTTAAAGTAACTGGTATGGCAACAGAGTGAAACTTAATTTTATTTTTTTGTAAATAATTGTCAAGTTCAATTTTTAGTTTCTCCTACTGTTTGAATACCGACAATTTTATTTTGGCAGAAATAATAAATGATAGAATAATAATTTTTCAACAAAATGGCTTACAATACTTCAAACATGTTGGTTGTCGGAGTATATGTAGCATCCCCGACTCCAGTGGTCCAATCTGCTTCCGCATTGAAGTCGGTACATCGGTAATTAAAGTCGTCGTTAAGGTCGGTGCATCCGTTGTCACATTGTAGAAACCCTTCTCCATCATTGGTGGTACCGCTATCAATAGTTTGCTGATCACAAAAATGATCGTTACTGAAGGATGTCCGAAAGGCTACCCTGTAGTTGAAGAGTATCTGTGCAGAAAATAGTGTCCTTCTGGTTAGTTACTACCTCTTGAAAGCACAAATGGAAGGCGCCAGGATTTGCCCGACAGAGAACCAGCGACCGGAAGCCTGGACAGCCCCGATGTTGACGGGGTAGGTGGGGAGGAGATTTGAAGAAAAGCAGTGGACTCTACCATACCATTGCAGGGCAAGTTTTAAATATTATCCGTGCTTTCTTCAATTGCTGAGTTGCTTGCTGACTTAGAAGTTTTTTTTCTTGGGGGCTATGGGAAGGGGATCAGAATTGTTGAGATTACAAAGGGCGCAAATTGCGCGAAAGTTCTGGGGTAGCCTACAAAAGAAATCTGTCCCATTCTCATTTTGAGTAGAAAATTAGACTTACCTGTTTGGGCGGACGGGACTTTTGGGGGATAACATACCCCATCTATTTCACTCCGTCCACCCGATGAAAGCGACAAGTTCCGTCCACGAGTCACTAACCGTACAGTACGCAAGACACGGCTACCAGGCTATGCGATATGGAATCAAATTACAGACCTTTTATAAAAGGGCACTCTACCAACATCTTACTTGGTAAGGTGGAAAGGTGAAAAGGGCTTGTACTATTTAGCTATATGGAAAAAAGCAATATAAGAAACCGAAGCAAATCTACATTGCGCGGAGAGCGCCGAAAATTTCGGTTTCTATATTAAAGAAATTATGTTAAAATATGTTAACCGTCTGAGAAGCTGGTAGCCGTCAGGAACTACATACTCTGTCGTGCCAACTAAGACATTGCCCTACGAAACTGAAAAAAAATTCCCCAATCGTGAGCAGCCTTTCTTGAAAGGGGCAATGATCCCCCTGCCCCCACCTGGTACCACCTTTGAGTACAAATCTACAAATGTTTGCACTTCTTTTCATTACTAGGCGTATTTTGTTTAATTAACCACCCCGATCATTAACCGGGGTAATGGAACTCTTGATTCTACGTAAATGAATTACTTATCAATGGGGAAGTGAAACTGTACTTTAACATATAGGCCTACATGGATCTTAAATACAGGACAGATTTTTTTTCAGTTTCTTCTCCAAAGTTTTTCATGTATTAATAGTTGTCCCTCAAATGATAACTTATAGCAACTATTTTAGCATACTTCCTCCCTTTTCTTCATCTGTAAAATATCACTCCTCCACAATCTAAATTATTTTAAATGATGTGCAAAAGATAAAGTTCACAAAATGCAAATAAGGGCTTTGTTAAATAAAATGGCTTCTAGAATTACAACGAAGGAGTTGGGTGTGAGGTATGTTCAGATAAATCAATGCAACAACAAAGGTTGTTCTCAAAGTTTTCAAAGGGGCGAAAGATTTCTCCTGCCCATTGACTACAAGTCTAAATTTCATGTGGAACTGATTATGATTTTTTTTAAAGCGAAGTGTCTAGTTGTTCCCTTTGTCCCTTGAAAGTTACGTTAGTGTTTCAAAATTCTTAACTTGTCCCAAATAATCTCTTCAAAGAAAGAGTCACCCCTGTATAGATCTTTGTCCTCAAGTTTATCGATGTGAATACCTTTTTCTTAAGTCCCAATAGATCTTTTCTCTCAAGTTAATTGATATGAATATCTTTTTTAAAGTCCCAATAGATCTTTGCTTTCAAGTTTTATCGATATGAATACCTTTTTCTAAAGTCCCGGTAGTTCTTTCTTCTCAAGTTTATCGATGAATACCTTTCTTTAAAGTCTCAATAGATCTTTGCCCTCAAATTTATCGATATGAATACCTTTCTCTAAAGTACTACCATCCGAAGCTCAAGCGCGAAAACCAAACATTACCCTCGAAGGAGTTCTGCTCCCTCCCTCCCTCCCTCCCTCTAAGGCCCCTCAATAAGCACCATACCTCAGTGTAAATACTCACAGTTGGAAATGTTCCTTGAGCAGGCGGAATATTGCTAACTGGTCTCCATGTGATGACACCACCTCTAAAATGAGATCCGTACACAAAAGCAGGACTAGATAAAACCAAAAATATCACTTTCAAAAGTGACCATTCCGGAGAGAGTGAAAGTCGTCCCATTTTTAAACTTTTACCCTAACCCCGAAGGTAATGGTGAACACTGCTATAGGTGATCTGCCAAAGTGGCAACTCACGGGTGATTATAAATGATTCCTGTCGGAATTGTTGGAGTAGCGAAGTAGGCATGCGCACCATTTTGACAAAGATGGCAGGCGCATATTTACATAGTAACGGTCTACAGCTTTCACTGGAAAGCTGTAAAATGTATTTGAGTATATGCAACTTTTGCAAGCTAAGGTTTTGACCACTTTTGGATATCCAAATACAATGATTTATCCGGTCATAGTAGTCTACCCCGCCCCCATCCCAACCCCTGTTGCAGCGAAAAAAAAAATGAGAGGAGGAAAAGAAGAGAAAAGGAATGAAAGAAGAAAGCGAAAGGAAGAAAAGAGGACACAATAAAAAAATTGTCTACAGCTTGTTTAAAATGCATTATTCTGCAGGACTTGGGTGGAGCCTCTAGATAAAATCATCTCTGTGAGAAATAATCGATCAAAGTGGTTGATGACGAGATGATGTCTGCATTGTACGAAAAAGGGTAAATAGTTGAGTAATGATGCTAGTATAAATGTCTATGTATGTAAATAGAATGAAGAATGGAGTGGAGGAGGGGCGTCGGTTTGCTGCATTGAACTTTAGAAACAAATTTATGTTAAAGAGAACAAATGTTTGAAACCTGGGGGATTATGGTACAAAATTTTTTTTCCATGCAAGTCTCTTAGCTGTCTATAGGATGATTAAAGACGGCAGGTTGGCAAGCTGATGTGCTATCGTTGCCAGTGGCGCTGGTACGGACCTCTAATCGATTTCAGACAGTTTTTTTCTTTTACAAAAATAGCTTAAAATGCGTTTAAGCTATAGATTTCTGTAGGGATTAGGGTGAGGTGTGTTTTCGGCTAAGCAATGAGTTTATTTTAATCATTGTCAACTTAAAATGCTTCGCAAAATCTATCAACATTTTTTTCTTCGATTTAGTCCTCGTTGTTGTACTCATTATCATACATACGGTCTTAAATGTAATCGCATTATTCATCTCTGAGAGTTATACAATAAAGCCAATTCTTTGCGTGAACACGGACGTGTTAGATTGTTAGATGAGGTTTAACGGCCCAGTTTCCAACCAATTGGTTCAAGCCGAGCCGGCCACGACCTTTTTTTCCAGTTGCGGCTCACTGGCTTGTTTTCCCTTACTCCATTGCTTATACGGAGCATCACGCACAACGGCAGAAGGTTCCATTTTTAAAGTCTTTGGTATGACTTGAGTCGACCTGGGAATCGAACCCGGGACTCCCGAGTGAGAGGCGGATGCTCCACCACCAGACCAAACACGCGGACGTGATTACAGAAGAGCACAGCATTGAGAGAATGCAAAGCAAGGGTCTTTTTCACCTTTTCCACCTTTTGGGAAGATACATTTGATGAAAATTAAATCTTGCACAAATTACCGGGAAGCAGACTCGGAAGCGATAGTAAAATCAGTAGTATGGAAGGGCTTTTTACATGTTCTTATTCGTATTTGATCACCTAATGTTTCATTGTTTTGTATTTTTATTGAGCTTGTATTGTCACATCATCACATGATGTTCAATGTCACTTATCATTGGCTGAGTAAATACATATACCATACCTTACCATTTGGGAGAAAGTGATTCACTCTTGTTTTAAACGCCTTTCTCGGAAATAAAAAACCCCGACCACTTGTCCGGCGTTTGAATTTTGCACTCATCACCCTAAAGTATATTTTTAGTGTGGGAGTATCAAAATTCTCAGTTAGTGACTGCTCTTTGATTTTCGTCAAAATTTGAAAATTCAAAAGATGAAGAGTAGCTTACATTCCACACAATGCAGTGGGAGTGTATGAATTACACATTGAAACCTTGTATACCTACCAGGATATGGCCTTAAGAATGATAAATAGGTTTTTGTCTGCACAAGGAGGAGCTTTACACAGTTATGGGAGGAGCTACAAGCTGCGTATAAAGTTGGGAGAATTGGAACTGTCTGGAAAACGAGAATTGTCCTTTAATATTTTTAAATAGGAATTTATCATGAACACAGAAACAGCTTCTAAGGCAATGGAGCTGACTCTACCATGTTAATAAAATTCCTTACAACGCGATTTGTCAGCTCTCTTTTCGAGTACTCAGGACGTACTCAAAAAGTACGCAGAAACCTTTTTTTCCTCAGGATTACTGTAGGTGGACAACTTTAGTGATAAAATTGCACGACCTCCATCGTCCATCCGATATTGTGACTAATATCATGCATTACACTCAAGACCTCTGTCATCAACTAACCTTTGTCTGATCAGTGCACATTACACACTCTAAAAATGTCTATTCAAAGGGGCAATGAATAGGCAATCTCTTCAAATTTTGATTAGATTCTAATCAATTCTGAAAAAAATCCATTCAAATATTTGAATAGTTTCCCTTTTCATTGCCCCTCTGATAAGATGACTATTCAATTTGAATAGGCATTTTTTAGAGGGCATGTCATTCGAAAATACACAGTTCTTGATTGTAATGCTTACAATTTTTTAAATAACCCAGAGAATCTGCTACTGTACTCCAAAGGAGCATTTCTCTTGCGGATCCTTCAGGGGCCCTAAAACAGGTCCATGCTTTTTAAAAGTCCCCTCGACACTCTGGTGGTGAGCCAAGGGGCGAAACTGAACGCTTCCCTCGAAGGGTTTTTGCTCTCCAAAGGATCTACGTCCCATGTACTTTTTCCAAAGTCCCCTCGACTCTCTGTCAAAGAGCCAGTTTAAAGGAAGATGGCAGACGCCCCAAGTTTATTTTCAAAAGTTTGCTAAATCTTACAAATCTCCTCTTATCTCGCTCACAAGTATCTTTCATCATGTTTCTGTATACGCACATTGAATACTGAAGGTAAACCAACGAGTTTTCCTGCATGAATGTACAGATATAACGAATGGGTAATAAACATTGTCACATGATAAATAAGAACCATTCCTAAACAGGATGACGGGGCACACTCATTTAAATTGGCGGGGGACTGCATTTTCCCTTTAAAGAGTGCCCTCAGTGTTGTTCCCCTCCCCCTGTTTATATCTTGCTAGACCCTACATGTCAAAACAAAAGCTATGATAAAACACTTGTATCTGGTCTTAAGTTCAAAGACATACAGTTTTGCAAACCGTCGTTGAAAGTTCGAGTGATAAATCTGTTTTATAGCTTATTCAAGCAACCTTAAGGTTGCCATTTGACCTTATGCATGACGTCACATAACGAAAGTGCGCCTCCAGTGGAGGTAAGCCCGTATCATTGCAACTTACACCAAAGAAATGTAAATAGCTGATTTGTGTACCGGTCGCATTCTCGGGTAAGTCTGCTACAAGAGCGTGCCAAATCTTCGTAGTGCGTACAGCGTGCTTCATTGTTTTGCAGCCAAAATGACGCGTGACGTCAATGCATAAGGTCTATTGATAGAGTGGTGGTCCGGCAAGTAATGGCAGAAGTCACCCATTGTAAAGTTTATGCATACTTTCAAATAACCTGAGTGTTGAGTTGTTTACATATAATGGCTACATTCCACCTTTTCAGTAGGAAATTTATTTAGTTTTTTTTTTTTCAAGCATTTTAGAAGACAAACAGCTGCGATTAAGAATCAGCACACCCTCTAAACTTTTCAAAAATGTATTCAGAGCGACAGATTTAGAAGTTTTTTTTTTCAGGTACCGGTAAGTTATGTTGAAAAGTTATACATGTCCTATCAGGGGCTGGATTTGGTGTCTGAAAGTAACCGGGCAAAGCCGAGCGGGATACCATATGGCGCCGAAGGCGACGCAGGATCACGAAGCGCTCTGTGCAAGGTGTGGGGTTTCAGGGTCCGGCCCTAGAGCCCCTGGTATGGACTAAGGGGCGACGCCTTGCTGAGTACCTGGGGTTCTTAAAGAATTAAAAACATTAGAATAATGCAATGGCTATCTTAAAAGCTCATCGGATGGGAACTAAGCAGATCAGATTATCACATTTTGATCATTTTAATGATAACCTGAAACAGAATAGCAGGTCATTTTTTTTTAATTAATTTTTTTTAATTATGAAAAGAGTTTGGCTTGTGCGTGGTTAATATGATGATAGATGAGGTTGTAAGAATATGGAGCAAATAAGATGTTCTACATGAATTTACAACATTTTAAATGTGTTAAACAACATTATAAATGGGTGCGCGGGAAACGCGCCGAAGAATACAACATGTTATTGTAGTCTATTGCTTTTCTTTATTTTTTGAGTGCGATGTTATCCATTACATCATAGGCCCTGCCACTTTCCCCAACCACCTAATCATTCTTTTATGTTTCATTTTGTCGATGGTCTGGGACAGGGGTCCATCATGCTAAAACTTATTGTGAAAATACAGGATAATGCATATTTTTAAGGACGACGAAAGGTTGAGGGTAATGGTGTATAGTGCTTTCCAAAATAAATGAAATGTGATTATGGGTAACCTCTCGCAGAGCCATGGCCATGGGCAGCAAAAAACAAATAAATAAATAAATAAATAAAACAAAATAAATAAATATAAAAAAAATAAAAAAATGGCAGGGAAGCATTTATTGGATGCTATATTTTCGTAAGGTGTGGTCGTGGAGGCCTTTAACCACGAGCGCCAAAGGCATGAAGCAGGAGGCTGGGGACTGAGGGTCCTTCCCGAGAGTTTTCAAAATTTTGATGACTTTTGCCGTCATTCGTGACCATTTTTAGAGAAAATTCTGCATCTCTAGGTATACTTTGAAATGTTACTAAAATAGTTTCCTTATCGTAATTGCAAATTTCAGATAGTAAACGTAGATCAATTTTATGAGGATGGTTGTAGTTGACGGGGGCAAGTGAACAGCAGGAGGCGTTACAAGGGTTTTAAAATAGAATTTACTCAACCACTCCAGCAGAGAGTAATAACGAGGATATGCCATTTCCACAGAAGTTTTACTTTCGACAGCAGTACGAACAAGTCACGTACTTCTATTGTGCTTACACGAAGTACACCGAAAAATTTACAGAAACCCGCAATTCCCTATGCATGGGTAGGTTTCTGAAGTGTGCAAGCAAGGACCGTGCGTGTAATGTTAGTTAGATGAGGTTTTACGGCTCAGTTTGTAACCAATTGGTTTAAGTCGCGCTGGCCACGGCCTTTTTTCCAGTTGTGGCTCACTGGCTTGTTTTTCCTACTCCACTCCGAGTGATCCTTATTTTAGGGATTTACGTCATAAAACTGTGGCAGGAAACCAAAGCCCATGCTTTCAAGAAATTTTAATTACGGTCCCCAGCAAAGTTTTCAATAACGATTGCCCTCGCCTCCCTACCTTTGAACTTTGCCACTGTATTATTACATAGGCTAGAATAAATTGCTGGTGTGAGCGAAGCGCGCCTAGAAAAAAATATTCCCTGCATCGTAACGAAATTTAGAAGTAACGCTTTCCTTCATTTTACAGTCGTTCGTAAACTTTACCAAAATAATAATTTTTCACGCATTATTTCTCTCGTCTCTCTTCCTTTCGTTCATTTTTTATATAATTTTTATTTTATTTTAGTTTAAGGTCTGAAAAAGAGAGAGAAGCGTCCCCCGTAACCCCGCCTATGTGTCCTACATCGATTTCCTTTAATAACCACCACCAGACAGTAGAATTTACATGTATTTACATATATATATATATATATATATATAAATATACACCGTTTGTTTGGTCTTGTGGTTAGAGCATCCGCCTCTCACGCGGGAGTCCCGGGTTCGATTCCCAGGTCGAGTCATACCAAAGACTTTAAAAATGGAA